>VOMN01040114.1:0-11888 GCA_014899125.1 Orchestia grillus
AAGAAAACGGAAAAAATGTCACGAGTACAATCTTATTTACTTTTTGATTTAGATCGATGGTGCAAATTTCGTCCAAATTGCATCACAAATAGCAAAGTTAGCAAACACGCGAGAAGGTCCCCTTTAAGAAGAAGGTCAAATTAAGCGTCATACCGCTCTTCCCTAGGGAAGTTCGAAGGGATTGGTTTTCACTCTATTTTACCCAACACGTCTTCATTTAACCACGCATTACTTTCACCGGGACATTCAATTCTGAATAACTGTGCACTTNAAATAAAGTACCCAGTTCTATAGTAGTCCGAGTAAAGGTAAGGTAATTGTCAGTCTAGGGGCGCCGTGTCCAATGTTGAAATGAATTTATGGTTTATTTTTTATCCGCAAGTTCCAGCTTATCACAACCGGCAACTTAGATAAGTACGGCGCCTTTCAGAGGCTGTTATTGGCTTCAAAACTCAACACAGAAAAAATGATCCAAATCCTCGACCCTCTGCGTATCATCTTAGTTCTTTCAAAAATATTTTATTGTATCCCATTTCTCTTTATATAGGACGTCGTATTGTGCGAAATAACTCAACTGCGTGAGCGATTATGTTGGCCTCACTGTTCTGTTCACATAAATACATAAATACGAGTACGTATATTTTACCATATATATACATACATAAAAATAGCATCTGTGAAGTGTCTAGAGTTATGAATTAGAGATCATTATTTCGTATGACTAGAGGTTTCGAGGCCTAGTATATTCGACCTGATAGGTAAGTTTGGTGCGAGTGCCGAAACTTGTGCCACTCTAAATAATATTTCAGCTGTCTCATTTTTCAAGTTCCGCTTCAAGTGTCGTGCTTAAATTCAATTGGTGCAATGGGAGAGAACTTCCTCTCGAGGACAACACCTTTAGGGTTTCTCGAGGTGCCGCAGACATGGAGGCACGTCTCGGCTCGTGCTGTCTCGGCCGTCCGACTGAGCTCGTTCTGTCTCGGCCGTCCGACTCAGCTCGTGCTGTCTCGGCCGTCCGACTCGGCTCGTGCTGTCTCGGCCGTCCGACTCAGCTCGTGCGGTCTCGGCCGTCCGACTCGGCTCGTGCTGTCTCGGCCGTCAGATTTTGTTTCTATTGTACTTTTTCTCCACTGTCGTGCGACTTCGTTGCAACGTAAGTTTCTGCCGTTGTTTTTAGCTTGTGCTACGTACCTCTAGTGTGTTGGATTCATCTTTAAATGTTATTCTGGCAGCAACATTCGTTTCTTTTCCTTTCACAGTTTTAATTCTGTCAAACTTCAATAGTGTCGTCTTATTTTGGTGGTTGATTTGGCTTGAGCCTTCATTTTCTGCCTTCATCTCGCCTAAATCACGTTAGTGATTGCTTGTTACGTAATTGAGCCGTGTCACCAGCGGGGCGTGGGCGATGATCGCATGTTATATTGCATACCTGTGGCGGCTCAATTGTTCTGTTTGATGCAACAAAATCTTGAGTACATTGTCAGAACTGGTGGGAAGGGAACTTGTATTTTACTGGTGCTAGATGAATGAATGACAGTCCCACTACTCGACGTTGGCTTACAACTTTCACGATGTAGCCCTGTTCCTTTAGTTACTCCTTATCGAGCAAGGTTCTCCCAGCTCTCATTTCTGTTGCCTCTAATTCTAAAGGAAGATGGTGGCATTAATAGTGTTCTTTCCGATGTAACACGTGCCGAGTGTTTCATTCCTCTACGCCAGTAGCTCAGCTCTTGACTCGGGTGAGACTATCGGCAGACTTACGAGGTATCAGCCGATTGATTTATTACGTTTTCTGTTTCAATTTTTTATTGTATCATCTAACACGTTTCTAAATTCTCATATTCGTCTACTGAAATTTTCCTAAGTTCTTAGAGATCTATTCTCCACTTATATTGGCTTTTTTGCGCAGCATATTTGCTTGTTCATTCGTAACGATAATTTCTTCATTTTTGTGCACCTAACATTTACTCGAGTGATCACTTTCCCTATCCGCGCTTTTTTTGAAGAGATTTTTTTTAGGTTTATTTACGAGTGTTTAATCACCATGATCCCTCGTATATATTCTTCAATTTCATTTAGAGTGCACCATGGGTCGATGAGCGCATTCAGTGATAAAATCCTTGAGGTAAAATCCTTGTAAATTGATGACATTTTAAGAAATTTTATGCTTACTGGAAGGTTTTTGACTCGGGCACATTGAAGGTCTTGCATTAGGTCGTTAGCTACAGCCTTGTCGCTGCGAATTAGCCTCTCGACCGTTATGAAGTCATTGTTGAGTCATTAGCTTCTATTTTTTTTTATTTGAAGATTCTTCTTCTTGAATATATTCATATTTTCTAGGACAGCAAATGAATTTTTCTTCACCTATGATCACTTGCTGAGGTGGTTGTTCTGCAATATTACTGTAAGTGCCGCAGATAGCCTGCTTGAGGTTTGCTTCTTGAATTAGCTCGTCATTTCATTTGTAATTGTTGATGAAATTTACTCAACTTCCCTGTAGATATTGCATGGGAAAAATTTTCAATTAGACTCTTCGTGGAATGTGTCATTACTATGTAATTTACAGTGTACGTAATAAATCCTAGATATTAACTATACTAAGATTTTTTCTTTGTTTGATACCTAATCAGTCCTTTGACTTTATACCTTGATAGACGTAATTTTTATTCAAGTAAAAATGATTCTACACTATTAGGAAACCTCATCACGCAATGAATTGGACTATAATTTTACAATTTTGAAGTATATGAAAAGCTTTCTTAGTTCATTTCCTTTATTTTCAAATAGCAGAGATAACTCAGTCGGTTTGATACTGGAATTATTTATGATTACCAAATAATAGTCTGCTGTGCACGGACGATTGATCCCTCGATTTTACGTGCACGGGCTTCTTTTTGAACGTACAGCTGGCACCGGCCAACATGATCCCCGACAAGCCTCGAACTTGCTCGATTTGTACCCAAGGGCTGAAGGGTTAGCAAACTAGCGCGATGCTTCCAGACGAAGAGTTTGCAAGTTTTGGAAAGCTCTCCTCTGTTGTAGTTCACGATTGCCAATAAACAGCAATCGCTTTGTCAATTGTCTAAGTTAGCTGTAGAAGGTTTCGTTTCTTGAAACTAATGCAGTATGAGGTTCTCAACAAAAACTGGTCAAAAACCGCTGCGTCTCCACAGCTGCGGGATGTGCCTGCCGTCGCTTGAAAGTCCTGTGAGGAAATAACTCTTCGCACT
The DNA here is from genome assembly GCA_014899125.1 of Orchestia grillus. NCBI lineage: Eukaryota > Metazoa > Arthropoda > Malacostraca > Amphipoda > Talitridae > Orchestia > Orchestia grillus. Next base: position 3,231 of record VOMN01040114.1, read on the forward strand.
AACTTGTTCCAAGTCACTGGGAGAATTGATGAGTTTATTTTCAAGGAAATATTTTCACCGCGAAAATTTCAAATTTGCCGAGGCTCCTAAGGAGCTCGACCAAGCAGTGTGCGGTCAAAGGAAGGATAAATATCGTCTTTTAGCTCTTCGTTTGCCAACTGGTTCCGAATTAGGGTTCGCAAAAACAGTTACAGCCCCTGAAAGTCTTTTTTTGTTTCAGTTTCTAGACTTCATATGTCGTATGTATGTGTGTGCAAGTGAAGGGGACTGAGTAAGGAAACCTACAAAAATATATTAACTTCGGATGTATGCCGATTTTCTATAAAATTCTATCTGCCGACCATGTGTTAGTTTGAGTTGAGGGAATACACAAAGTTGCTGAGAATACTTATGGCGTGTGGTTGTGTGCCAGACACTGCGAAATGCTGCTGTTTTGAAAAATATAACAGGGCCCTTAAAGCGGGGCTGAAGGAGTTAGCTCTTCACTGGTTACATTCATATGGCGGATTTGGATATCATATATGTAACGCTTTAGCTTACATTAAACTCACAAGCCTCTTACCCCAGGATATTTATCTCTCTATAATTTTTTGCTAATTTCTCTACTTCTTATCGCTAAAATTACATCAATGACTTTTACCCATCAGTGAAGTTAAGACTTGAAATATCAAGCAGGGAAGGACAGTCCAGTTGGCGTGCGCCTGGTACGTGGCCGAGGCTTCCCGTCGTGATGGTAAACGTTGCTTATCGTACCGTCGTGCGCCAGGCAAACCCCTGCTGCGGTAATAGTCTTTTTTCTGCGTGGCCGTCATTTTGCTGCTCACGTCGAAGCTAGTCTTGCATTTAACCTCATGTCTAACTCCCCACGCGCTTATTGGCTGAACTCTATCTCGCAGTTTAATGTTGGTTATGAGTGGATTAAATATGTTCTCTAAATTTTTATTCTCGAATGGGCTCGTATTGCTAGATTATTCCAATGATTGAACGATGGCGCCTTAATGAGCTGCTGTTATAAATTTCATGCAGGAAGATTCGTTAATTATTTTTATTTCACTGAAAGATTGCTAGGTCGGTTAATGGCTGTGAGTTATCTAAAAATGGTGAGTTTTCGAGAAAAACTCCGAGGAGACTACACCGAAAGCTTAACTAACTTTTGTTTTCAATAATAAAAGATAGGTAAATAATATTTTTAATCTACGTCAGCTGTTTACTTTACTTAAAATGAAAATAAGTTTGTAAAGTTATACACACCTAATAAAAATAAGAGCCAATAAATTATTGTCTTTTATTTTCAATTCCGCTGTTTATTAGTATTTCAACAGTATTCCAGTTATTTTATAATTTATAATATCTGAAAGGAAAACTAACTATTTCAGTATTTAATATTCAGGTCATTGATTTACGTCACCTGTCAGACTCAGTTGTTATGTACATCAACAATAGATTTACTGAGCACATCGAGCCCAATACTTAATTTGTGGACCGAGTTGTGAGTGTCGCGTCATGGGACTGCATGCTCCTCTGTCGACCTCCTGGACACTTCAGTAGTCTGGTTCTAAATCTGTGTACGGATCTCTAGTTGTATTTGGCGAGTCTTTTTTTAATTTAGGTTCCTTGTTCGTTTTGACCCGCAGGTGACTGACCCTGCGTATCATCTCGTCTCTCGGGAAACTTTTTTGAACTCGTGATATGTTTTGCCATTCTTTTGTTTGTATTCTTTCAGGAAGTTTGTTGTGAATATAATCGAAGTCGTTGTGTGGACACCAATAAAAATGGGTCTTCGTGGTTTCAATTGTGAAATGAGGTATGTTTTCGTATTATGGGCGTAACAGAAATTTACCTTCTGGTCGTGGGCTGCTGCTGCCACTCCGGTGTTCTGTTCATGTTTGAGTTGTGAACGATGCTTTTAAAAAGCATTAAAAATTTCTGCTATATTTACCATTGATTTTGAGTAAGACTCATTTTTCTTATTTGACTGGCCAAGGCGACACAGAGACGAGGATATTCTAAAAGTTTCACGAACTTCTCGTGCCAATACTGCCGCTATATCCTTGCATCAAAGCAAGCTAACTGTGGGCCCGCTGTGTGTGACTGCGCCGGCTGAAGAACGGGGTAGCCTCTGCCCTTATTGATCTGAGGCTCTAAAACTGCGGCTGCTGTCTCCAACAGCCATGACAACTTATGTTTAATGAAATAGAGAGACGAAGTATGACGTGTGACTTCAGTTGAGGGAAATAAATATTCTCTGGGCGCTTGCCTCACTATTATTGAGGAAAAAGAGATGTTCTAGGCCCATGACACGTTTATTTAAATAAAGAGACTTTTTAGATCCATGATTCAAATGTATTGAAATAGATACATTAATTGTGAACATGAAGCTTTGAAACGTTGGGTAACTGAATTTCACGTAAGGTGATTCATTCGTTTATATTGATTAATTACGATTTTTCCAATTTTCTATTCATAATTTCTTCTTTTCATTTCAATCATGGCATCCGAGTTGTGAGAATTGTGGTTGATTATTCACTAATCTCTTTTGAGATATTTGTACCCTAGCGTACTGAGCAAATGCACATGCATAAAGTGCGCTCACTTCGGTAATAACATGAACGTTTTGTGACTGCATTGCGTCTCGGGGGGCGGTTCACGAGAGGTCCTCCATGGTAACGATAACCGTAACTTCAGCCGTTACCTCAACATTGTCGACTGTCTCCGCACTTCCCGACCGACACCGCCGCAAAGCTCGCCTTCGCACATTAAATGGCACTTCATAAAGGCTCCTCTGTAGGCCAGATTATGCTAAGGTGGTTATATTCTCCCCTCTTCGAGATTATGTTGCCGTAAAACATTGTCTTGGACTGTAATAAAGAATTGATGGTTAGTTTAGCGGGAAAGTTTCCGAATGTTTTAAAGCTGCTGTTAAAGGCTGATATGAGAAGAGTTCACTCCTTATCAAGTTTACATCTAGAAGCTTATCACGCTAAACTGCAAACTTGATAAGAAGTGAACTTTTTTGTAGCTGTTGATATGCCACGTTTTTATCAATGTTTACACAGCATTTTGCAGCGGTACCAACAATGGTGAGTAGAGGAGAAATATGAACTTTGATACAGTGTTTTAACTTATGAACTTTGAACTTAGAGTGCGCTAAGCGACAGAGCTTTGAGCTTAACGTGCTGTTTGAGAATGCTAAAAATCTACGTTATTTCGAGAATGCGTGGCAAATGAATGAATTGTGTGAATTTTCACGGCTCAAATTATCCAGCTTGTATGGAAATAAAACCATATTTGTTCTCGATATAATATTATTCGTCAAATAAGTTTGTATATCATGAAAGTTAAAATCTTTCGTAGAAAGATACGCGTTTGAGCAGCACTCTTGCAGTTAGTTTTCGATCACAAATTCCATAATAACACCAAGTACATTCTTGTTGACCAAGATTTATTTCTGATCTTTTATTTTCGATGCTCAGCAGAAGGGCTGTAGATATTAGGAGAGTAGTGTGCTATAGTAGTATAGTCTCGAATTGAGACTATATTTATTCGAACTACGTATGATTAGAACATAAGTGTAGATACTATGGATTTTAGTGGCGATATCTTCTAAAGAAAATTCAAAGATAAAATTTATGGATTATTATAAAATCATAATAACGGATGATGTACTCTTTTGCTTCTCACTGGAATAAGCTGCTTAATCAAACTCCCATAATTCACTCCAATTAGGATATCACCTGTGTGACTCATTGACTGAGGGGTCTTTTAGTTCATCTGTGGTGAGCAGTTAATAGTAGCATGTGACAACCTACCTCCAGTGCCTGGCTGTCGTGGGCACCTCACACTATCTCATGGCGAGGTGTCCACGCGCCTTACCTTTACACGAGGTAAGGCACGTGGTAAGGAACCTTACGTTATAAGATACGGCTGCTCGCTCGTCTAATCTGGCCACCATTTACTATCTCTTAGTAATTGGGTACAGAGGTTCTGCAACTTACGGACCGGACCTTTGCCTTTCGATTCTCTTTACACCATATGAAAGAGCCTGCCTATGTGGTCGCCTTTGTACGGCTAAATAGGTTGTGAAGGAGGGCGTAAGTCCTAACATGATTAATCGGTAACCTAAGTATAGGAAATACGAAATGCTAGACGGAGTACTTTGTTATGAACCCCATTGCGACGAGATAGGATTAAAAAGGAGGAAAATATTTATAAAAATGGGAAAATTATTCTCTTGGATGCAACCTACAAAATTCGGATTGACAAATACACTACAACAAAAGCATCGCCAATGCCGCTTTCAAGATGCCACGTATCATGCACATTCCTCAAAAGTCGACGTGGCTTTCAGCTTCTCTCGAACAACATTCGAATTGGATCGGACTCCGAACGACGTACCCACCGGACGACACTCCACCGAAAGCATTCATTTTCAAAGTTCGTCTATGTGCGTAATTTAGGGTTATATGCATATCATTTTATTATGTGTATTGTTGGGAATTATTTTTATATCATAATGAGTCAGATAACACCTTCCATTATACATTTGAAATTTAAAATTAACCAACTGGCAAGTGGACGCACGCATCCAAGCATCCGTTTAGGCCCGTCCACACTATCAATCTTTGGAACGAATTTCGTGTTCTACAACTCTCCGCGAACACGAACACATTTTGCATTCTGGCAGATTTCGGTATGTTTGTATTTTCCAACGGATTGGAAAACTCCGGACGCAATCTTTCGTAGAAACAACAAACAGTCGCTTGTTTATGTATTGTGGATGCTGTTGTGGCTCGTGAGCTGCTTTAGTTAAATGATCAACAAAAACTTTGTGTTTTTCATTTGGGCTCGTAGTTATTTTGTGTTATATTGATTTGACTGCATTTTCTTTTGGCTTTAGTGTTGTATGGCTGTAAAGATAATGTTTGATTTTATGAGAAAGTGATTATTTTGGTTATTTATTCAATTGATAATAGCTTAATATTGTCATCTGAGCCTATTTTAATTAAGGTTTAGTCAAGTTACCATAAATAGCAGCTGGCAATCTCTTGCCTGCGGCCAAGACATTAGAAGATCGATGGCTTCAGATTTTTCAAACACGGGTAAAAACGTCATTACTTGTATGAGATTACCATGACAACTGCAAATTAAATTAAGAACTGCCAAGAAATAAAGTTAAGCACTAGCATACCTCAAGTCAAAATCCAGGAGTAGTGCTGTTTGTTTACATTGTGCACTCGCACTACGTCATGCGGCCGGAGCACCGTCTGGCACGACTCAGAAGAGCTAACGTTTTCGCTCTGGTGTGTTCGTGATTGACGGCGAGTTTGATAGTGTGGACGGGACTTTTTACCCAGTTTGGGTGCGTTCAATACGGACATGTGCGCGCTACCAAAGAGCTTGCGCCGATAGCTGAGGGGCGTTCGAAGGTTGTCCTCGTTATGGCTCAGCCTAGAGGCCTCACTCTGCACCTCTCCGCATCCCATTCCATTGCTACTTCAACTCTCGGCAACGACAATAAAGATGCATATGGGAAGACTTTTACCTTAATCGGGCCGTAATGACCCCCTTCGTCAACGAAGGCGTATAATGTAAAGAGACAGCCTTATGAACGCTCACCGTATTCGAAAAATTCCCGTCGGATAAAGCGAAAATTAAATGAAGTACTCCTTGTCAACTTACAACATGTTCGAGAATCCCTTTTGCCAGTGAAGGGGCCCGTCACAAGAAAACCGCATTATCAATATTCAACAGAAAGAATGAAGCCTCGTTCTGCGTGATGCTTGCAGGAGTTCCTGCAACACACCGACGTTTCGCCAGTCCTGGGCCCCCTGCAGATCTAAGTTGCTCATTCGCCAGCGTTCCGATAACAATTCAGAACCCGACGTGACGTAAAAGTTTACGAGTGTGGTCAACCCATCAACATCTGCGCATCGACATATATCGAGTACTTTGATTTTCGTATAGCTTTTATGTCTTTCTAATTAGGGCGCCCGAGAGTAGCGTTGAAATCAAATATGATTAGTATATTTTGTTCCCGTGACAATTTGGTATCTTTATCAATTTTCAAATGTTTTAGAAATAGTCTATCATTCTCCGATTTATTTTATGAGATGTTAAGCCTAGAATTCTGCAATTAAGTAGATTTAGAGTTTGGATTTCTCGGCTGCATTACGTAAGTCATATTAATACGACTGTGTGGTGATGGCTACCGTGTCTTAAATGGGGTAATGTTAGGCAGCTTTCTTTATTTTAAAATATAATATGGAAGCTTCCCGTCAGCTTGTATGCTTGTGTACCTAAAAGCAGGAAGGTATTAGAAAGCCTCATCTAATTAGTTAGTGCCTCATTAACGAGAACGGATTATGAATCTATCAAATTATATATATACCTCGGATTGAACTATCCAGCAATCGTTGCTAGGATTGTCTTCGATCACTTTGCCCTGAAAATGACCGCTCGTGCTTCCTTGCTAAATAGCAAGTATAAAACCATTTCAATTGCTAATATTTATTTATAATGAAATAACGAACGAAACTTCAATCAACCAGCTTCAACACCAAACGATACAAACGATAACGAAATCAATCAACCAAACGATACAAACCCATTACACCTATAAAAAACTCAACTTAGAAAAGTCATACCCGTGTTAGCCTGATTTTTATGTTAATAAACTCGATTGTTTTTTTTAGTAAAATTATGATCCTAATTTTGTTACTTGTACCATCTTTCATTTAGTGTTGAAACGCACGACAACTTCTTCTTGATGAAGTCTTTGTGCGTATGCCAGCTTTCCTGCTTAACTTGAGCTCCACCGGTATCCCGCTAGCTGCCAGCTCGAAGCTAGCGCAGTTCTGGAAAAGGGATCACAGCCCTGCTTCCTAGGCGATAGACCGCTCCCTCTCGAGAGCTGTTTGCCTTAATCTCGGGCGCGCTCTAAACCGCGTGCTGCCGAGCCCTCTCAGGCGCCCTCCTCAAGTTCTCGCTCGTCTCGGGAGATTCTTGGTTTGCCGATCTGTTTTTTGTCATGTAGGAAAACCCTTTTATCTGTCCAAGACTGTCCCTCCTCTTTCATTGAACTTCCTTCCACGTACTTCTCAATGTCTTAGCTGGGATTTTGGTACTTTTTAGATTGAATTGTGTTAGATCATCTCTTTCAAACGCGTGCCAGCGTGTTTTTCTTGCGAGTTGTGGCCTCTGAAATTAAGTGTTGCACTTTTCATGAAGTTGAGATCCATACGTTATAGTTTACAGTTACTGAGAAAGAAACGGGATGGGTGGTGAATTTCTAATACAATTTGCAATTATGTCGACAGGAAGTAACAAAAAAAATCGTATATCTGTTTATTTGATAACATGTTACTATCTCGTTGGGGTTTTGCATTATTTTATTTGAGCATTCAGTATTCTAATTCACTCAATCGGAAAGATATGATTGTTCCATTTCTAGTCGTAATCACTAGTCGTAATTTGGTGCGGATGCCTGACGTTTATATTTTACAATGCGCAAACTTCCTGATGAGTTCCTCTTTATGTCTCAAGGTAGCCCTGTTGTAAAATATTGCTTTTTGTCGAACGTCATGGCACAGCCGATTTGTTACAAGATACTTAGTAAACAATACCCTAACCAATTCTTTTTGTCCCGAGTTCTAATGGTGTATATGTCCCATGATGGTGGAAAAGCTGTATTTCTTGAGATAAATTTTGCCGGTGAGTGAGGGATACAAAAACATCGTTTGAAATGAGGTGAGCGTTTATTTTCCTTTCGAAATATGAGACGCAAGCTCATTAAAGTTGCGATGTCTCAAGCGATATTTTAATATTCGTTGAAAGTAAATTTCTGGACACAATTCTCAGTGTTTTTGAAAAAGGTACTGCTCTCGTGGAAGCTAGCGAGGCATATTTGTGAAGTCAACAGAAAATCCGGGAATTTTCTCGATGTGTCGAGCAATGGGACGAGCTCACCCTCAAACACTCGTGTCCCAAATGGTCTCGTGATGGCCTCTTCTGCGTGAATGTTTGCCGTGTTCTTGTCTGAAAGTGAAAACTATGACCTTTTTTGTATTAGAATTTTTACTATGCTTAGCACCATCAGACTTGCATGCGTTGCTTATAGGCGTTTCAGCATTAACAAAGAATCTGTATTCATTAAATATTAGTGTTTCTGACGCAGCTAAATCGCTATCTGTCGGCTGCTTACGGACCGAGGGGGATACTGTTAGGTTACCTATGCTCAAGCTGGGCCTTTATGACTTTTATCCTTCGTACCCACTTTACTTCTTTCCATTTTAACGCCTCGTGCACTGATTATCCTTTATTTTTTGTTCTTCTTCTTCGTGCTTAAATTGCCGTTTATATGCGCAGAGATTCCCATGTGGGAATACATCTGTTTTTGTGGGTAGATTGCACGTTCCCTAAAGTCCACCGTAAATGGTTCTTTGTTTCGCTCCTTTTCGGTCACATTTCATAGGAGTATGGAGCCTTGAGCTAATGATGGGAATTCGGGCGCTAGTTCTGCATTTTGGGCGCTAGCTCTTCATTTTGGGCGCCAGCTTTGCATTTTGCGTGCTAGCTCTGCATTTTGCGTGCTAGCTCTACGTTTTGCGTGCTAACTATGGAGGCGTTCAATAAAGACTGGAACTATCCCAGACCTGCTCA
>VOMN01040115.1:0-24487 GCA_014899125.1 Orchestia grillus
AATACCTGTTCGAATAGTCGAATAACATGTTTGTTACAAAATTGAATAAGCTGTAATATTTCCGCAGTCATATCAATTCGAACTCCAATGTACTTTATCGTGGAACACCCTGTACAGATATAGGAGGCATTGATTTTGATCCTGAACCGAGGCATCTACATTTTAACTACTTATCCCCATAAGAGAGCTGACGCAGCTACAGCCTCACACTCCGTGTGTTCTTGAAGAATGATAGACGCAAATACGCATTTGGCATAAGCACGTGGAAGCTGCTTCAGCCCCCCCCCCTCCCCCCGCGGCAACGAAACATAGGCAACGAGGAAAGTTTTCACCAGTTTATAGCCCAACCCAGCGTGGAAATTCCCAAAGCAAAAAAATTTTAGCCCACTTGATCACGTTAATCCGACCGTGAAATTTTTTCCCCGATAGCATTGAGTTCATTTGATAAAAGCAATGCATTCCAAGCTAAATGCGAGGCTGGATACCGATACGGAAGTTCTGGGTTGATGAGAGCTAATTTCATGCCCTCGAGGGGCCAATGAGCACCACAAACGCCCCCGTCTTGAATGCGAAGTGGGCAGGTTTGGGTGAGACCGGCTGTGAGGGGGATCATCCCACCATCGCTTCCTCAAAATCGCTTTGGGCTCGCGACAGGTTTTTTATTTAGTCCGTCCAGTTGAGCTTCCTGGGTTTCTTCCACTAACGAATGGAATTTTCTGCACTTATTGCGTACCTCCTCCAAGTACGACGTTTTTCTTAATTAAAGCAAATGAAATAAGCTGTAGGAAGTCCGTTAGCAGAACAAGAAATAGCATTTTCTAATGGGGTCAATACTCAGAAGAATTCCGAAACCATGTCAGTTAAAAAAGTACAGAATTCTCAATATCTCTAATACAAATCACAGACAATTTGCCTGTTTTCCATTCTTCAAGACTATTGTACGAGTGCAGGCCGAGGTAAGCCCGGTATCGTAGCTGAAACGAGAGTATCAAAAGCACTCCATCGAGAATCTGAATGAGACTAGCACTGAAAAATCAAGAAAAGTGTCACATAGAAGACAGTCGAGTTGAAAGTCTATAACTCTCCACATGTGGAGGAAATACATGAAAGCTTCGAGAAAAGACCAAAAAACGGAAAAAACGAGAAATAAGATTCAATTTCAGAGGGATTCAAAATAATGTACTCACAGTTCGTACAGGGTATTGGAGATAAATTTGATAGCTTCTTGAAGAACAAAATGCTTTTCAACGGTAAAAACAGGTCTACACAAAAAAAATTTGGTACAGAAATTATAATTGGGAGAGAGTTTATCTCTCCAGTTTTTCGGCAGATTTTCGATTAATTCTGCCGTACGAACGCTATCAGAACGTTTTTGTGTTTCAGCCCTCCTGGCGCCAGCATTGCAGTATCCATTGCAATCCTTCAGTTCACACCGGACAGGTCTTAGTGTTCAATGAGCGCTGAGCAGCATCCATAATTTCAAAATTTTCATGACCCCCGTGGACCATGACGGTACAGGTTACTCTTTTCCTATTTTCAGACGGTTTTCAGTCGTCCATTCTCGCTGCCAAGGACATCGGTGACATAAAAACAAGCTTCCAAATGAAACGTCGTGCAAGTAAATATTCCCAATAAATCTGATAAGATAAGGAATTGAATTACCGTCAGGTTTTTACCGAACAACCTATAATTTCACACATTCCAACAAAAACTTGTGCACGCGAGCCAATGGTCGAGCCAATGGCTAATTTAACATTTACGCCACACGTCCGCACGAGAGAAGCGCAAGCGTTTTTATTGTGAAGTTATTCAATTACAAACAATGAGAACAAATTTTTGGTCTTCTCTGTGTACTACAACGAGATCCCGCCGCGGGCATGGTTGATATTGCGAATCCAAAGCTTTTAAACTGTGTTGGTAAGGACAGACTATCAGAATCATTTCCAAAAATAGTATAATTTGACAGACTTGATGAGGGCTGGTTGGTGCCCTCGATTTGTTGAGCCAGTTTCTGCCGGCGCGTTGGAAAGGACAGATCGAGCACGGCTTCAAGAAATCTTTTTCCTGCGCGTTTGTACCCAGAATTAGCAGGAATTATCCAGTGTAGCGCCCCTCCATTCATTGCTTGAACAACACTCGTACGTACTGAGCTCAAGAGGACGGCGTTAGGAGGGAGGGNTAGGGGCGGGAGACAAAAAAACTCTCACACCGAGTAAAATGAATAAGTAAAATAACGCACTCTTATGAGCCACTCTTCGTTGTTCCGAGATGGGCACACCCAGGATGTAAAAACTGATGCTAAATTTTCACACTAACGGCTTATTTACGCGTCTGCCCGTATTGTGCTATACACGAAGGTGCATGATGCCATATGCATCTGGGTGCATAATTATGCCCATTTATTTTTCTGAGCGCAATTCGAGTCTTCCGACTTTCAGTCGAACCTCAACAAGAACGTGACAGGGAACCCCACTGCTCCATTAGATATGTTATCAACCAGCCACTGCATATGGTATCTACTACGCCTAGTGTCTAACACTGCACATTTGTACATGATATGTTCATGTCCAGTTGGTATATTATCACATCCTGCACGTATTTCCTACAGGTCACATCAACATCTAAGAGGCATGGTTACACCAGGGAACAGCATGACACAACACGAGTGTGGCGGCTACGTCGGAGCCCGTGGTGCAATCCGAGGGGCTGACCTACCAGTGCCGCTTTTAAAAACTGGACGACACCACTGCTTTACAAATGGCCTCATAAAATTGTAGTTGAATTAAATTATCATAACTCAACGAAATTAGAAATAAAAGTAATCGAAACTGTAGAGCCCAGTGAGGCAACGTAATACGATTCCTGAACACAAAGTAGTTCACGACGAATCGTGAATTTGAAGAACGAGGTGAAGAAAGAGATGCCTGATTCCTCACGAAACGGTTTCACACGCTCAAAATTTTAATGCGACCGAGTACGTAGTGAAAAGACAAGGATTTTTAAGAGTATTTCTAGAGGGGTTAATATTGTTGGAAGCCCGCAAACAAATTCTAACACTTCCGCACTACACTAAAGCAGAGAGTGACCGTTACCTTACAGAAAGCGGTGGAACAGATGTGTGCCTCTGAAGTAGTACGGGCTTTCAATCCCAGGTCACACTGGTGTGCCGAGTAATGTACATTTTCTTGGAACTGATCACCAGAAGCCACGGAAGAAGGAATGCAATCGGATAACCAGCCTAAGATCATGATGGGAAGACGGAACATAAGGCCGAAACAAGAAAAACATCATAGAACCAAGATAGTAATGTAGAATATACATGCGTAGAGGCCGAGAATTGCCTGTTAACTTGAAACAAATTTGCGTCCAAAGAACAACCGAAAATGTCTTATATGTCATTTTCAAACAAATTAAAAAATGATGCGTTGACTACTCGTTTCCATTTAAAATCGTGGTGACGATCCAATCAGTCATAGATCTTTAGTCAATAAGTGGAGCGAAGTCGACGAGTGTCGCTATCGCTGTCGTGACAATAAAACTGCGTGATGAGAAGCTGCATCGAGGTCCTACTTGAGCAACGTTTTACGCTTAGAGCACAGATCATATTCTCGCTCAAAGTTTGGCTCCGCGTGGGCCTTCGCTAGCTGCTTATTCCAACCGAATGCGTGAAAATATTGGACTCAAAAAGCCTTCTAATTTCACGTTGACTGCTGTGAAACCCTCGCATGAATCTGATGACGAAACAGATGATGGGTCATGATGAGGTGGCGAGTCTGTGGCTGTGACGGTGACATCACACTAGATCAATTCACAAAATGCGGAAAAAATGATAGCGTCTTTCAAAGTAGGAGGTCTAACCTTAGCAACTTAGAACATGTTTTTTCGACAGCATCTCAGGAATTCTGCCTAGAAGGTTGTCCTGAATAGCATGGGTTGGTGCTGCACAGTTTTAGTGTTAAGCTTTGAAGGGCGGTGAGTAACACGTATTACAAAGACCAACGGTGAAGTTTTGAAACAAAGAGGAACGGTAAAAGTTTTTGAAACAATAACGAACGATAAAAAATTTTAAAACAAAGACGAATGATTAAAATTTTCAAAACAAAGACGAACGTCAAATGTTTTTAAAACCAATACGAATGCTAAATGTTTTTAAAACGAAGATAAACATTAAAAGTTTTAAGTCAAAGTTAAACAGTAAAAAAGTTTTCGATACACAAAAAGTAAAAGCTTTTGAAGCAAAGACAAACAGTAAAATTTTTCAAAATAAAACGAACGTCTAGTTCGTTTTATCAGTTTCTGCCATTGCAGAAGCTGATGATGTTCGTCTCAAAGGTCCTGAGTGCCACCGGCAGAAAGTAACTGATTGTACCGGCAATGGTGAAGTGAAACGAAGACGAACTGTAAGGGTTTTTAAAAATTTGAAACGAGGTCGCAGAGGAACTAAGTTTTCAATCAACACTTGAGTTTCTGCCGCAAATGTGAAGGTGAGGGTTGCCTTCAGATAATGGTAAAACTCACACATCGTAGCTTGAGAAAACTACAGCAGACCACAAGAACTAAAGAGCACTGCGCCATTTCCATGCAGGTTATTCAATTAAACTCCGCAGCTGAAGCCCACATCCAGCACGGCGGGAAAACACAGCGCCGCCTTGGGCCCCACACCAGCACATGATGACCTTCGCAGAGAGGCACTCAGAGAAATCTTCAGAACCTGTGAGAAAGTTTTAGGGCAGCGAAACAAGAAAGTTGTATCACAGCAACACAACACAGAAGCTACAAAACAACAACACAGAAGCTACAGAACAACAGCACAACACAAAAGCTGCAGAACAACAGCACAACAAAAGAGGGCAGAAACTGGACTGGATGCCAGCGGCTTACTCTTGCCAGGGAGGGTCTAAAGTACGGTGAAGAGAGATTTTTTCAGGCCCCAGGTTCCTTCCTCTGCCTGTGTTATGCCTCTGCAACTACACCATAACACCGCGAGGGACTGCACAAACATATTTCAGAACTACACGGCTGAGCTCTGTGAACTATTCCAAAAAATCTGGCGGGACTTCAAGACGGCGGTCGCAATAGATCGATCAAACTACATGCAGTTCTCGTACAAGGTTGACAGAGGAGCTCCAGGGAAGATTAGCGTCGGCGTGGTAAGGGTGAGGTCACTGTACAGTTATTTCAGTCAGTTCCAGTCCATCCGTAACACTGATACCGTTGTTCCTTCGCGCGTTGCGCTCTTGCAGTAATCAGAGGGGAAAAAATAGGCAGCCTCTAAAACGACTGGAAATTTGAGCCCCGAGGAGTGGTGTCATGGCGACACAACTAAGCTACAATTTTTTTTTGCTCGTGTAATACTTTTATGGATGAAAGAAGGAATAATGCACTTATTTTTGGCCAAATCTTAATTTTCTATAAATACACGCACTGAAAACCACCTGATTAGAATTTCTACAAGTGCCTCTGGTACAAATAAACACACTACGTCCATGGCTGAACTGTACATTCGTTTACTGCACTGAACCATTTATGAGATGAATTCTTGCTCTGATATGAAAACTTATTTGATGACAGTAATGATTATGAAGTTCTCTTGCAAGGACAATTAGGTAGACGCGAAAAACCGTCATTTATTTTACCTTCAAATGAGCCATATATGTGTGGCCTAGAAATGCTTATACCATCTGTGTAGTTATTGACCCTAATGAGAGTTTATTAATTTTGCCCGTGAATTATTGAAAGTATATGAAAGAACACATACACATACACATACATGGTAAGACAAAGATCTCTCTAAAATACTCTTCTGGGATTAGAAGGATTTTTCCTCACTTCGTTCTGTTACTCGTGCAATGGAGAGGAAAATAAAGGTCTAGACCCAGCAACACGACAGGCGCGTAATTTTATTGCATAATGCAAATTAGCAGCCGGCGGCCCAGTACACAAGCCGGCGGCCCAGTACACAAGCCGGCCGCCCTGTACACAAGCCGGCCGCCCTGTACACAAGCCGGCGGCCCAGTACACAAGCCTTCTACAAAAGAGGCCCGCTATTTTGGTCTCCCACAACCCTCAGGCTCCGATTTCTAAAGCGGCAAAGTGTACACCTGCCCCCGGAAAATGACCGTATGTTATTAAACGAGTTCCTCTGTAGACCTAGTCAGACCTGACGGCCGTGTCGAGATCCCGCCTTGCGTAATAGGGCTCGGTAGGCTGTAGAGACCTAGATTCAGGGTGACCTAATTGCAGTCTGACTGCCCTGCAGACCTATATCTAGTCTGACCGAACTTGACCGACCTAACTGCAACCTGTCGTTCTGCAGACCTAGACCTAGCCTGACCTAACTGTAACCTGCCCGCCATGCAGATTCATTACTTACGTCACATGGTTTATTTCATCCTAATTGATTCTTTGTTTCTAGTAATATTTTCCAGAAATGACTTGACGCTCGACTTGACGCTCGACTTTATACAAGCCCTGATGCACAGGGGGAGTAATAATTATAAGGACGAACACAAGAATATTAACAGAATATCAACACAAGGGAGTAATAATTACAGGACTTGTATGAGTATGAGTAGTAGTAGTGAAAGCAGCGCTTCAGCAACTCAAGACTATGTCGCACCGAAAGAGTAGGGACCATTTAGTATGGACTTAGGAGAACGGGGAATCTATGCACAGGGTGTGTTCCCACACAAGATCCCCTGCGCATAGAAACAGCAAGTTAGGAAGGAAGAGGAAGAAAAGACAAATAAGAAATAGCGAAGAAGGAATGAAAACGGAAAGAAGCAAAGTGGGCACGAAATATAGAAGTCCCGAAGGCCTATCTAAAGCTGAGGCAGCCTAGCGGTGCTCCCCTGGGGGCGCTAGTCCCCATAGCATAGGATAGACAAACCTAACTAACCTACTCCTATTGCCTATGGCCTATCCTATGCCCCCTGAGGGGTAATTACAGGACAAGCATAGGAATATTAACATAATATGAACACAAAGGAGTGATAATTAACAGGACAAGCAAAGGAATATTAACATAACATTAACACAAAGGAGTGATAATTAATAGGACAAGCAAAGAAATATTAATATAATATTAACACAAAGGAGAGATAATTAAGAGGACAAGCACAGGAATATTAACATAACATCAACACAGGGCACCCAGGCCTAAGCGGCCGAGCTCGTACATCCTTATCGCCCCGCATCTACCTGATCGGTGCAGCTTTCCAAAAAATGGCAAACAAAAACGGTAGGCCTCGGTAGGCCTAAGCCATCACGTCTAGAGATGACAGCAATGAATTCGAAGCTTCTTCCAAGCGCCATCTCGAAGAATTTCATTCTCCAGCGAGCAAAGAACGGCTCCAATTCCCCTTTAATTAAATATTTAAGCTGAAATTTTCTCCCTCTCGTCTCACGGCCTCCGTTCGACATGGAATTCTCGCTCATCTAACAGCGACTTTATGAAAATCTCAAAGAAGTTGTCATTTTTCTCTCTGACTTCTATGATTGCTGCGGGTTGTACAAGGCTTTATAACAAACTCTTGTACAGGGTGTCCCAAAATAAACGATGCCCAATTTTCAAGGGCTGTAATTTTGAAACTACTAAACTTACAAAAAATTAGAAAGTCACATTTTGTTTTCTTGTACTATGGTAACATTGATACGGCTTGAACTCATTAGTTGAATTACGTATGAATACGAAAACGTGAACTTAAACTATTCAATATTTTAACCAATCGTAGAGCCTCCCCATTATGTGACTCGCAAAAGAACAAAGAACATTTATCGTTGAGAAGTATTTTCATACGAAACGTTTACAACAGGTCATTCAATAATTTCAAGAACAATTTCCTGAAAGACAGTCTCCAACAAAGATGACTATTTGGAGAAATGTTACCAAGCACAGAACCAAAGGAACAAGCCTGAATCTCATGAAAGGTCGACCAGGGCGGAAAAGAACGGGACGATCAGAAGACAATGTTCGAATTGTTCAAGGAGCACTTACAGAAAATCCGTAAATCTCTGCAAGAAAAAGTGGATTGGATATTACTAAATCTACATTCAACAGAATTCAACAGAATGATGCTCTCATTAGACGAGTGATGGCGGGAATGAGGAGGCGAATGCAACTGTGTATTGA
Organism: Orchestia grillus; assembly: GCA_014899125.1. Classification (NCBI taxonomy): domain Eukaryota; kingdom Metazoa; phylum Arthropoda; class Malacostraca; order Amphipoda; family Talitridae; genus Orchestia; species Orchestia grillus. The sequence continues at coordinate 8,132 of VOMN01040115.1, forward strand.
TAGAAACGGAAACATCAAGGAAATGAACGATAAGAGGATCATTTCGATTGTTTTTTATTTGTGACATTTTTTATTCAATAAACGGTTGAAAGTTATTAAAACCGTGGTTTTAATATCATACAATTCAAAGTTTAACAAAAGTGCGCAAACAGGTTTTCAGCATCGGTCACTGAAAATACTGCTTTAAGAAAGCGGTTGGATCAATTCGTCTGAAATTAAGCACAAAAATGAAACAAGTGCTAAGAAACAGCATGTGACTTTTCAATTTTTGTAAGTTTAATAGTTTTTTAAATAAAGCTCGTGAAAATTGGGTATCGTTTTTTTGGGACACCCTGTAGATTCACCGCGCTCGGAGTCGATGGAAACTCGAAACGCAGAATTGAAAATAATCAGACGAGAAGCGAATTATTACATTCTGCCCTTTTTCTAAAAACCACCATCCAATAATGAAGCCACCCATTGACATGTAGCAGCGCAGGGAATATGGCGACACACCCAAGCATGCACCCACACACTAGCAGTGATATACACAGCCGTAATTTGCAAATCTTTGTCGAAACTTACGATTTTTTGAAAATCCACAATAATTCAAATTTTCAACAGCACATTTGTCAGTATGCTTCATAAAAAAACTATTGTAAGAATTAAAGTCTTGATGCATAAAGGTCTTTGCATCGTACAGAGACACCTCAGTCCCGACTTATATTCAGCTTGGTTCGATACAGCTACCAAATTCTGAGCTAATTTGAAAACGATGCGTCCAAGACTCAGAGGGTTAAGTGGTAAACTGTTCGGCTGCCGCATGCGCATACAAACACACACACTCAAAAACCACAATTTTCTCTTCCTTCTTTCCACGCAGAAACTGGTTCACGGCTGAACGATAGGGGCGATAAATATTTATGGACAGGAGGAAGTAGAGGAAGAAGCGGAGGAAGACGTCCCTGCAGGGACAGGTAAAACAAACGGAGCGAGATGTCAAGATACAGAACAATGACGCTGCAGCTTTGTAATGGATGAGATGTGCCAGTTTTTTTGGCGTACAAAATTGTACGAGCTAGACCATCCGTAACTTGTTGCGTCACCATTTCAAAGCTCCGTTCGGCCTCTAATAAGCCTTCCTCAATTCCTAACAAATATTTAAAGGCAAAGAAAACCACTCAGTCAATTTAGTCCCAATAAACCGCAACTATGATGAGATGGAAAAACCTTTATTTATAAATAATTACTGAGATACGAGTTTTGAATGTCTCATGTCATTACTGAAGAGCGTGCATGGTTACAAACAAGCAAGCAAGCAACCAACCAACCAAGATGATCAGAGCGTTAGTATTATATAGAAAACAATCCTCTAACATGCAACTCTCCAAACTTATGTGGAAGTATACCTCATTCAACGCGGAAAATGGATTTACCTCGTTGAAAACGATCAATCAAAATCGAACAAAATTCAGTCGAATGACGCTTCTCTGCCACAAGGTCTCATACAGGACGAGTCTTGTTTGTTTTTGGTCCTAACTTTTATGATTTCTGCGGCTGTTTCCTTCTCTACATCTTGTTTCACAATCAAATTTGTATAATTCGTTATTTCACGTTACGCGACAGCCTAATTTACATGCTCCACTCACCGTTTGGCCCGCACTGCTCTCAGCTCCCACTTTCCCTGCAGTGACATCTGCATTGTGACTACCAGCGAGGTAAGTTAAATCGCGCCTCAGTTCCCCAAAAACTAACCAGAGGATTTTGTTTACTCTGCAACTTGTTTGCCAGGAGCCTACAGCAAATACATGAATAAATAAAATTCTTCCGCATTAGCTAATCAATAGAACTTCAAATTAGATAAAAAGAAAACAGGTTTTATTATCCGGAGAATATTTGTAGGGCGAGACGACCATGCTAGGCTTATCGAGGACTGTACTTCAATGTAGCACTCCAACCCGACTCAACAGGTACCTCTACACAGCAGATGGTAATTAGTTGCTGCTTTTTTCAGGAAGTAAATGGATCAGTTAAAACAGCCTTCATCGTACAGGTCTCATACAAGCGCGTAAGTCCTCTGAAAGCCCTGTAGTTTGAAAATCGGCAATTTTAAATTTCGTTTACTATTATTTGGTCTATGTGACCCAATGAGCATCACGTATTTCCAAATGATTGATTTGATTAATAATACAGAAGTGGTAAGGTTAATTGGCCTGAAACCATTTACGCGCGTGTCACCGTATGCCTTCATTTCTATATGGAGCGCCCTAGAAGCCTTGTAGCTTATTCGGACCCACATGTGGTATCTATCCTGATCCCGGTTCTTCGTCATTCCTTATCTGATTATACACCTGTATCGGATGTAAATTACTTGCGATAAATATATATTTCTAAATGCTTCTAAATGTTACCGTATGCCACCTACGTCGGCTACAGCAGCCACCACATAGGCGGAGGATAACGGTAACCAGAGAAGCCGGCAGGCTGTAAAAACGGTCCAGTGTCTCATCATTTTCACATACATTAAAATAAAAGTGGTAACCTGAGCAGCTAACCGTCGATGAACAAGTGGTTAAAGGGCCTTCATTCTCTTGGAAAGACGAGTGACACCCCAAGGGAAGGTTCAAAAGACAACCATAGCATTTCGAGTCCAAATGGTGTCGCAAAACAGCGCTCCCATAGTGTCCGTTCATTGAGTCTATTGAAAATCTTATGATCTATCTTCAATGCTTATATTCAACAATATAACTTTTCTTTGCGATATTCAATACGCTATTTAACGAACCCGTTATGGCCCGTTCTAACACAGAATTATTCATCATTTCATTTACTTTGAGACACCCTTCATTAATGGAATTCAAAGTTCATCGAACTCGTCGTACGATGCAACGAGAAACTTTCAAGTGTACGTGTACGTCGAAGGTCGACACATTCGATGAAGACACAAGTATCACCTTCACGATTTGGGGTGACGCTATGCACGTCTAAGCCCAACGCGATGCTCTCAACTTGAACTATTAATGCAGTTCACGTTACCCAAATTGAATTAAATAATAGTAATTAGAAATATTATTTATTGAAGAAAATTACGTACGTTATATGGTAACAAATCATTTTTTAAACACCAGGATAATACAATACTAAAATCTAGTATGGCGATCACATTGATCCTTCTAACTGCGATGTTTAATTTACTGGCTGATCTATCACGGTGTGTGAGGAGGGAAAATCGTCTAATTTGAGTTATGAAACGAAGTTTATTGCATACCACCTCACACATGATGGATTATCGAACGAAGTTGATTGCATACTTCCTCACACATGATGGATTATCAAACGAAGTTTGTTGCATACTTCCTCACACATGATGGATTATCGAACGAAGTTTATTGCATACTTCCTCATACGAGACAATGCCTAAAATTTGGTCTTAAAGCGATACTATAAACTGAGTACATGAAGTTGAACATGCTAATTATCATACTTGTAGAATGAAACATGGATGTTTTAAAGTAGAGTTGTAGCACAACAAAGTAACTATAGTTTTACATTTCTCAATTTTTGCAAAGTATATTCGACCAGTGCCACAGTCTTCCAGTGCAAAAACAGCGAAAAAGAAATGAATTTTATAAAAGATTTTGCGCATGGATGAAAAAATTAGCATTTTTCGTATTTTAATCATAAGGAAACATTGATCACTCAAAATGGAGCAGAAAAAGGTTCCGGCGCTTCACAAAGAGGTTATAAAGAGGTTATCATCATAAAGAGGTTATCGTCATAAAGAGGTCATAAAATGATTATCGTCATAAAGAGGTCATAAAGAAGTTATCGTGACTCCGATGGTCAGGATACAGCTTCGGATTAGTTCTCTTAGCTTCTCGATTCAACTAGATGCAGTTCTAAGGCCTCGAGCGACAGTCGATAGAAAATTATTCATAAATTTTCATTTTCTAGAAGACAACCTTTTTCACAAAGGTGTTGTTCGAAAAATTAATCATTTGCTCCAAGTTACTGATCCGAAAAGCAAGTTAGTGATCCGAAAAGCAAGTTAGTGATCCGAAGGGTGTCGAAAACCTAGAAATCCATTTTCCCTTTTCAAGACTGGTAAATTTCGCAGCACTCTTCCAGCTCAGGTATTCCGAGCGTGAAGAATTACCCCCGAAGGAAGCGCAAAATAAAATTGGAGTAAGTGGAACCACATCTTTGAAAACGAGAATTTTTTTCTGATTGTCATTGCAACTTTGGTAAAATGGTAAAACTTTAGCGTTGTGTCAAACTTAGTTTTCATATGGAAACTATTGCAGTACTTGACAAAATTTTCCTATTTCTTTGCTCCTGCGTTGAAGATACAATTCTAGATTTCTTTGCGGCTCAACAAAACGAAAAAATTAACTTTAACGTTAGAACTTTGCTTTTCGTTGGGGTATCATGCTCGGGTTAGTGAAATTTCCAATTGGCCTTCCTTCCATGCAGTACCAAGAATATATAGAACATAAGCACAATACAACACAAAAGTTCCAAGGAAATATGGTCATTTTCTATAGTTTTGCAATGCGGTTAGTTGAGAAACAACACTGAGTTGGAAATAACAATCACGTTACATTGCGTGACGATGTGCCCTCTGGCTCTGTATTTCTTAGTAAGCCCCTGTGCAAGCGAAGAGCGCTATCGCTGTGGGTCATATAAGGTACACGCGATCGTCTGACCTAACCTAATGTAACCACAGCACTAGCGTGTACGAATACAAATTTTCAAGTTTTCGTCAAAATTGTGTTCATCAATCGAATAAGCTAGTTCTGATTAGAAAGAACTAAATTTTTGAAAACAAAATCCTTAATTTTTCGTGTCCGGAGAATCGCAGTCAAAGAGTTTAACAGGGCTGGAATTCCAACGGCTTTGCTAAATTTCGTCATCGAATTACGATGAAAATCGCCTCACGGCCTTTCACAATGCCGACACAGGTCTTGCGAGACTATTGTTTGCCCAATTAGAAATATTTGTCTGCATTTATTGCAATGTAAATTCTAATAAGAAATGAATTATTTCGGCTTGGCTCACGTTTTCACATCCCTTTCCGGAGAATGGATACCATCTTCAGTAATCTTATCCGACGTAGTTTAAACAAGTCGAGCTCAAAAACCAGATTTCGTCAAGGACAAAACCAGTTCATAACATCGGAAGACTCGCTCGAAACGATCCACCTGCTGCCAGAGAGAGTGATGGAGTTAGGTAGCCTTTATGCATACCTCACTATGATGTTCGCCGGAATTCTCAAGCCATTACAGACTGTAAAGTGAGAGTGATATCCGCAGCGATTAGATGGCCAAGTGATCTCCCGAAGTTAAACGGAAAAAAAAGAATAATAGGGGAAAAAATAGAATCCATAAGGTTTAGATTACGGATGCTTGAAATTACACGTCATTCCCGTACCTATGTTTACACTTAACTTCAGGGGTTTCTCACAGAAGCCAGTAGATTAGGTTACATGCCGAAGATGCAGGAAAATCTGAAAAGAATATGATAGAGTAACCCTAGGAACGTCCAAGGTTACAAATAACACTGTTTTCATAGTCTTCAAGGTATCGACAGATAGCACGTGACTTAATTAATTGACTGCTATCGAGAGCGATAGAGGGAATCTTTGTGCATAGACACGAGAGACAATAGCGTAATGTAAAATGACGGGACCGCAAGATAATGAGAAATAGTTACTGTTCATCCCAAGGAAATCGCAATCGATTTCAACAGTTAGAATAGCGCTGACAATACTAACGGGCTGATTAAGAACAATGAATAAACATATCAGTAGAATACTGGATGCATGAAAGAACTGATACAGGTAGGCCACTGAGAACACATAATGATAAAAGAGCACAAGGGAAACACAATAGTGGAAATTCCAAACAAGGTAAAGAATAGAATGATAGGAAACGTAATACCAATGTACAAAAGTGTACTGTGCATATGGGTAGACACTTCTCCCACAACTGCACAACACAAGTGCAGCGAGATATATAGTTACTGTCACGGGCTCGCACAATTGCACCTGTTTTCAGTAGTAATTATTGCCTGACATTTACACGTCAATCTAAAGTTACGGCACTGTAATTTGAGGTATTAAAGCTGTAATTTTGGCTACGGACTCTTGTCTCACTAGCGAAGAAAACCCCTTCAGGAATGCCACTTTGGTTTCAGGCATGTAATAATTGGAGATAAAAAAGGGTTGAGGTAAGCAGGGGTCCCACTTGAAATTTTGGTAAAAGTTAGGATGGGTTGCATTTACGAGCAGTCTGGTCAGCTCGAGGAGGATGGTCACTTGATGTCAATAATACCTTTTCCGAAAGAGCATGAAAGTTTCAACTAAAACTTAACCGACTTTGATCACACTACTATGGAATTTAAAACCAAATCGTTCGATCCAAAAGTAAATTGGTTGACCATATTAATGTGATTGACTTCAATACAACAACGCTAGCTGTTCTTGTGGGGCGTTCACCCTTACCGTCGCTATAAATTTTAAAATTCACTTTCTCAAACATTCTGCTATTTTTTATAAGAACCTAAATGAAGCCTCATTACATTCATACATAAAGCTGCAGCTAGTTCGTTGCACAAAGCAAAATGCAGCTTATCACCAAGATAATTTTGTAGATAAAGGTTAACTTTACACTATTTGCAAGGAATCCAACATTCACTTTCTTGAGGAACCCAACAGCTTTCCATACTCTACTAAAGGCAGCCCCATTGCATGCATGTATATACACTTGAGGTTGTAACTCATCCTTCGCGCAATGCTAAATGCATCCTTATCGCCGAAGTAAATGGGTCGGTAAAGGGTCGATGGACAAAAGGAGCAGAGCAAACCTCCGAACTCGCTGCATTCAGACGTCGTCAGGGAGCAGATGAGGTCAGGGCTTGTGTGAGGTCACCTGCAAGGCTAGCCCGAGAGAAACTACTGTCGTGCTTTTGCACCAAATTACAATTAAGCAAACATTTAGGATCGGATATGTAACCCTCGTCGCTGGATAAAGATTACAGTTCGTGCAACAGATTATCGTGATTAGAATATTTCAGCTTTAACGAGACGTTCATGTACAAAAACAGCATGAACCTATGCGTGCAACATCACGTCCTGTATAGTACCGAAGCACAGATCATGTAATAGGTCGCGTCTTCCCCAACAAGGTCACGTTTTCTTTCCATCACGTCGCACCTTCACTTCCAAGGAAAAGAGAGCGCGTGAGCAGTCGCCTCAGCGATCATTGGACGACATCACCCCACGACGGCTAGAGAAACACTGAACAGGCCATCAGGGATCAACCGCAGACGAGAGTCTGGACTCTGGAGTTGAACTGGAACCTGGGAGTGAAGGGTCGCAGCTGAGGAGCTGGCAGTTTTTGGTACGGAGACAGAACACCAAGCGAGACGGAGCGAAGTGTGGAGTCAACGAAAGAATCTCGGGGGTCAAAGAGAAAGGCAAGGAAAAAATACAAACGCAGTTGGGCCTTAAGTGATGAGAAGTGAAAACGCGGAAGTTGCGCTGGTATAATCAAGGAAGTTGAAGTAATATTGTTGCATCCTGGGTGGAAAAAGGACTAACGAGTTCAAGTGAAAGTGCTGTTGGGTATGAACAGGGCTCATCGAAATGGATTCCTAGGATAAAACAGTCATATTGAAGGAGTGACAAACGATGTAATGCGACTCGGCTCAAGGTAGAATGAAATTAAACAACGTAAGAAAACTCAAAAAGAATGTTGAGAAACAAAAATGGGCTAGAAATAGTTTCCACTTCCGATCAGAACCTTTCTTTAACATTGCTTAAGGTACGTCTAACTCTATAATGACCAACCCATGACCCCTTTCTTAAGAAACATGTTATCTGTTCTTCCATTTAAAAAAAGTACGCATTGTGAATTCTTTTTTTAGTTGTCTACTGATACAGAACAAGCTCATGTCTGAATGTAGATGATAAAAAATGTTCATATATTCGTGCGCTCGAACAACAATAACTCTTTACACGTGCGTCACAAAACGTTCATGTGGAAATTACTGCATGAATACCACTTAATAATCTCATTTTACTTTTTAGCTTCAGGTTAATACCACTTCCTAATCTCACTAAGCAGTGGAGCTTCAGGCTAAAACCTCTTTCAATTTTTCAACTATTTTAAATTATTTTCAGGTTTTAGGTTACTGCCACTTCTCAGTTTCAGGTAAATACTCCTCAACTTTCAGGTTTGTTCCACTAGTTTCATATCCTAAATGAACACCACTTTTCAGTATCAGATTAGTATCATTTTTTTACTTTCAGACTACCACTGCTTTTTCAGGTTTTAGGTTAACACAACTTTTTTTTCTGGTTTCAAGTTAATACCGCTTCTTAAATTTCAGGTTAATACCGCTTTTACAGGCTTCAGGTTCATGCCACTTTTCAATTACAGCATTAATACCTCTTCTGAATATCACTCTATTGAGTAGTTTAACGCAGAAGATCGTGAATGCCTCGGTGTGCCATGATGAAAATGTTAAAGTTTAAGGACTTTCTTGATGGATGAAGAAGTACTCACATTTTAATTGACACCCGATGGGCCTTTCTGCAGTAATAAATTTGTAACAAACTGTTGAAGAATACTACGTAAATTATTTCTTGCATTCATTTTTTCAGATGTTGAAAATTTTTTTTAAAATCAACTTGTTGATTTTTGGCAAGCATTTATTTGATGTTGCTTCCATAAATTCAATATTACGTACCTACTCTAAGTAATACTTCATTTTGATACTTTTTTACTGCGATAGAAATGCACGTTTCGACTAAAACTACATTTTTCCACAAAATGTGCTTAGAAATTGCTTTTTACGTTCATCTTTACGATCAGCCAAGACCATCTGACCAGCGTTCGGCACCGAGCGCCCTCATTCACGGATGACAAATGTCAGTCACAAGTCAGTCAGAAATCTTGCACGAATTCTGAGAAATCCGAATTCACCTTCGTGAATTCCATCGTGAGGCAGGGCATCAATCTGTGAACTATGATCTACAGCCTCGAAGACATTTCCGTGAATTATTTAGCTTCCGTGAATTAAGGGCTCGAGTATTTCGGCAAGCTAATGTATTTGGAGACTTTTCGTAAAGAAGTTCTGCACAAAACAAGGCTTTGGAGCTATAAGGCTTACAGTTTCCTATGTTTGTTACTTCCAGTTAAACAAAATGTTCGAAGAATGCATGGGCGCTAAATTATTGAAGATGAAAAGAAAGTATGAAATTAGACTCATGCGTTTACTAACATAAAAAATTGTGTATCATAAACGCATGTGCGAGTTGGCAGAAAGACACATTTCTTTTTCGTGGAGAACACATCTATCTCAATTTGTTTAAAATCACATAGAAATTGCATATTTTCAAATTTTGGAACAATATATTCCAAACACTCGCAATAACCTATCTCGATTGCTCGGAACATACCTCGAAGACGGCAAAATATTCGGTACACGTCATGAAAAAACGAGGCTCTAGTGTGAGCTCTTGTTAGATTAAGTAGATTAGTCAAGAATAAGCGTTAGAAAAAGGTTATGCATTGTCACGTACACACTTATGACGAGACGTAACCTTAACTCAACCTTAAATATCTGATTTAGATTACTCAACTGTCACTGCATGAGAGCAATGGTGTGCGGGTGTGTTGCGTTCATACGTCACCTGATTTTAAATAATTACTGTTCAAGTACTTGCTTTGGTGCTTTTTAGAGCGTAGTGTGAAATTAAAGTTTTTGTTTGCTCTGTGTCATTTGCGGGTGACTTACTTGGTATAATACGGTAGTAAAACTTACCGTGGAACCCATTAAAGCATTTATTCCCACACCTCGAAGCTCATTTCAGCAGTCGAAGGGCGGATGAGAGCTGAAATGGGCGCACAGGGAACGTGCGTAGCTGCAGTGGCAGAGTCGGGCTTTACGCTTAGGATTTATTCTTCATCTTTCTGTTCATCGATTGTTCAAGTGGACTGCGGAAGACTCGGTGACTTCATTGGGATGTGAACTTTTTTCTTAAACCACCCACGCTTCCCAAAAATTGTGGAATAAAATCCAGCGCAGCCGACCGGAGACCCCTGGGGTGGCGGGGCTTCGTCACGAGGTAGCGACGACACCAGCTTCTGCCCGGCATTCGTCATCGGGATGTATATTGACTCTAGGTACGTCGCCCTTCTTTCAGGCACAGAGCAAGTGGTGTCAAGAGCAGTATATCTTCTCCCTTTACTTATACCCGATGAAAAATAAAGCCTGTGCGAATTCTCGGATTGTGAAATTTGCTGAATAAAAATGTTTAACTTTCAAACATAATTTCTAATATTTTTGGGCGCAGAAGCGTGCCAATAAGTTATATTATACCTTAAGATGCAGTACAGGCCGCCGCAACGGGTTTTTCTCTTTCGTCGTTGGAAAGATTTCCACAAATGTGTTCACATTCACAGGATTGGCGGGTAGAGCGCTGGCAGAGCGGCTGGAGGCACCTGTTCCATCGTCCTCTGTGCCGCTGCTGGGGAAGGGAGTCGCTTCTTTGTTCTTGTGCCGGGGCAGCATCACTGAGTAATGCTCACATTTAAATTGAAAGTTTGAAGTTATGTTAATACCACAGTGAAGAAAAAAATTTCTTCACAGGAACGTAAAACTTCGTTTTTTCTTTGCCCTTCGTTAACGGAGATCCGTTTTTAGAATTTTCACTCAGATTGTGTCAGTTTCGTGGAGTAATGTCAAATATAGAGACGAAAAATTCATGTTCAAATCAGAGTTCCACTCAATCGTGATATTAACATGAAATTTCTAAGCCACATTACCTACTTCATCCACATTGATGAAAGAAACTAAAGTGCGAGCGATTTTTCAAGACTCTGACGGATGGGAACAGGTTGACAAGCATAGACACACTACAAAAAACGCTGGAATTCATCAGTCTCGAAGAACACTAACAACTATTGCATCACAAGTTCGAGGAACACTCACCCAGAACACTTCTTGCAACAGCACTGAGCCCTTGTAGCGAGCGGCGATGGCTTTTATATAATAGTTGAGCTCAATATCTAGTATACCGGCGTTTGACTTCTTTTGCTCGCCATGCTTTACGTGAAAATAATCTTCCTCGTACAGCGAAAAGAAAATTCTACACAAGACTTATTTGTCCAGTCAAGATTCTTGTCTAGAAGAGTTGACTGGAGTGAGTGCCAAGATTAGGGTATCATTGTTGAGACCATGTTAATAAGCCCATTCATGATACGTAATGTTAAATAAATGCCTATAATGATGACATTCAATTTACAAACAGGGACGATTGTCCTCTAGGTCTATCACACATTCTATGTCAATATGTCCGTTCGATTCCATAATGAATTCATTTAGGCACTGTACAACATGGACGACTTCTACGCAAATATTTTCAGCAGCGATTAAATTATGAACAATTATTCTGGACACATTTTCAATCATGACACACAAAAATGGATTTCTTCTAATTGCTCATTACTGTACAAACAGTTTTTCCGTAAACTGCTCTTGAATACGTTACCTGCTCTTGAATATGTTACCTGCTCTTGAATATGTTACCGGCGGATAGCGAAACCAGACATTGCGTGCAACGTCTAAACATTTTAGATCTTACAAGAATTGAAGAATTCGTTGTCCTTAGATAATGTTACGTTTGGTTAGATCAGGTCAAGTTAGGTGTGGGTAGGTTAGGTTAGGCAACTAGCGTAATATGAAACTCTAATATTTCATGTATTACTGGAAATGACTAAAATTTGAGTATTTCCGTGTAACGTGTGAAATTGTAAGACATTGACGTAATGACAGGTCTCATTATGTGCCTCCAACATATGTACTTCCGCTCCCACGGTTACATACGTACGCCATATGTAAATTACATGTTTTACAACAGTCGCTGTATATTCTGTTACAGATTCCGAAAGAGCACTCTATGTTTATGTGATAAAAATCGCGAGGAATTACACAGTAACAAAATCTTTATTGGCCTGAGAAAAACTCATCGATCGGCGATAACTTGGTCGAATTAATTTTTTTAAATATATTGACAGCACGCATTAATAATAGAACTTATGAAAATTCTCTTATGTTTACTAAGCAAATATTTTTTGCTCTTCTAATCCTTACTCACCGAAATTCGTCCACTAGCGAGGACGAGAGTAGCGAGATGTCATGTGTGCAAGATTACCGCGTAGTCGTCAATTATTGACAATGAGACGTACATCATCTTGGTGCTTGTTCATTTCTGGTACAATATGAGGTGTTTTTAGGGAAGTTCTTAATTTCTATGCATCAAGGCTATGTGAAATCAATTCCATATCACAGTCGTACCTGTAAATTGGCAGAATATTTCAAAAAAGGAAGGTTTTGGAATTTGGTTGCTTTAAATGGTCGAGTCAAAACTTCACCTTCAGAATGGGATTCCCCTTTACGGGCCTTATCATATCAGCTGCAGGGGCGCTATCTGCGGCTACGAAAATGAATTCCATTTTCATTCTGATATCCAGAATTTGACGTAATTTGAATAGAATAAAAAATCCATTGTGTTTCAATAAATTCCTCCTATTTTCTGGCAAAACTGTTTCATGAAGCTGCCTTTATGCTGCCATTTCACGATTTAAACTTCACAAACACATTACATCTTCTTCACTGCATTATCTGTGGACTTCCTTGAAAATTTTAATTCCATTAGAGACATCATGTCCTAGTTCCCACCCTGACGGAAGTAAGGAACCGCATTGTTAGTTTCCTGAATCCTTTTTTTGATTGCTGCAATGCACTTCGTTAAAGCTACTAAACTATGTCATTAAACGCATACGTGAGAATGCTACGGTCTCATGCTGACAGCTGTAAGACCTTCAGTAGACGTGAAAACATTTATTTGATCTTTGGTAAAAGCAATTTAGCCTGTGCAAAACAACTGCATCGTCTGTAGAGTAAAACCCTATCGTTTGTAAAGGTCAAAGGCATCGCATTGTCGGAAATTGGGAAGAGAAATACTCTATCGTCTGCAGAGGAGTAATTGTGCAGCTTACAGAGCACAAATGTCCCGTCTGCAGAGGACACTGCCTCGTACAATGAGCAGTCAAGTGAGTGTAAAGTTTCATTTGAAGATGTACTGCCAAGTTTCACTCCCTCCCCCAACTAAGCAGGCCAGTTTCCCTCTAATGAAGGCTGCCTCAAACTCGGTTAGCCCACGCTCCTGCCTTCACAAGATCTTCAGACAATCTTCATTCTTCGAAAGACTCGCAATACACAAGTTGCACTCGGAACAAAACCTCATCCCAAGGTCACATGTTTCCTAATCCTCATCATCTCTGGTGTCCAGCAACTCTCGCGCCGCGTAAGCCTACATTCCCGGACCTGCGAGTGGCGGCGCCTCTTGAGGACTTTCGGCTGCTGGAGGTCAGGCTCGTCCATAATCACCAAGGTGACTTCTCGAAGATGATGTAGCAGTTAAAGGCAAAGAAATGATCACAATAACAAGTCTGCAAGCACAGCCACGGGCCACAGTTCTCTTTGTTGTGCTCCTGATCACGTGTTGCTCTAACGCAGGCCTTTGTCGCCCCTGCATGATGGTCGAAATTTGTTACTTTCGTTGTATGAGTAACAGTCAAACCTACACTTTCTGATAATACACCTAGGGTTTACATTTTTTGTGTATGACCATTTATTGACACAATTAATGAGATGAGAGAAATTTACGGGACTAGATTCTTTTGTATGCAGCCCTCATCAGTGAGACAATATCAGAGAAGGCAGTCTGTATGACTGATACAAAAAATTCGTTGTTTCATGTAAAATTACCGTCTTTTATATCATGGGTACGCTAGTAATATAATTCTACTAAGCTACCCACAACCCCTTGGGTCATTATTTTAAAGTCCCCCTTTACGTTTCAAATGATTCTTCTTTATTCGGCCAAGGATGAAATTCGGGCGTTAAGCACGGATATTGAAATAAGTGCACTTTTGAGAAGAGATTTAACTGAGATCCGTGATGGTTTTTCTTCCATAACACATTTCGCTCTTTTTTGTAAATTGTTATTCGAAGTAAAATTGAAATAGGGACTGATTTCATAAACATGTAATTAAAAACTTGAACCAATAATGGATGAACTTGATTTCGGTTGAAAAAGAAATGGAACAGCAATTTACATTCTTTTACCTCACGGAATTAATGAATACTCACAAAATTGAAAAAATCTTCAAATAATAACTGTTTTGGTAAAATCAAAATCAGGAATTACATGAATTTTCATAGTTTCATTCGAATCGTAATATGTGTACAAATACATCCACTCCTTGCTTTGTTTACACTACGTGTCGAACATTTTGTGAATACACTTACCTTTTTTCCAATGCACAAGTATTGGGTATATTTTAACCAAATTAACGCATTTGTTCTGCTTATGCAACAATGCTTAATCTGTCTATATACAACAATATATGTAATGTTTAAAAATATTTGAGTTAGTACAAAGTTGCGTTTTCTTCGTATAATTTTATAAAAAATGATTTTTGCTAAACTAATATAGTTCGAATTAAATAGGAAATTCATGTAATTTCCACTAAAGGAGCGGCACATAACACTAAAAAAAAAATATCAAGGTAAAATTACAATAACGAAAGTAGATCAAGAAGTGGAGAAAGGGGACGATGTCAGTTCTTTTTTCTATAGGTTCAATAGCTGCCATTTTCTCGACCCGGTCAAAATAACAAGCTGTTCTTCCATGTAAAATTATTTATATAACTCAATAAAGCATACATTTATGCACTCATGCAGTTCTGATGCTAAGTGAATAGTTTTTATGCACACATGAAAAGCCTTTTTTATTTATATTTAGTATTTGTTTAATTTACAACGCTTTATTTTAGTTGAAAATAAATTAAGAGGGGAATTTTTTTTACCCATGTGGATAGAAACTCAGTAACGTGTTGAGGTGCACTCAAGATCCTCAAAGAATAAAAGTACGGGCGTTACTCCATGTCTAGAATACACTCAAGCAAGACAAATACATTACTACGTAAACAGGGTTGTTATTGAATTCAACTGTTATCAGTGTCATGAAGTGTCTAATACAGTCGTCCCCAACAAGGAGCACTAGGTCGTCTTCTGTAAGCCATCGCTCTACAGTCGTCGCCCTAATATAGCGGTACTAACCCGAGCTAGCCTCAAATAGCACGGGAAATGTTTGTCTTAAGATGGAGATAGAGCGGTTGTTCGCATAAACCGATCCAGCGAGTTACAAGGGAGACGACTGCAGAGCGGTTGTTTCTAGGAATTGATCTATCGTTCTATGTAGGGGAACGACTGTAGAGCGGTGGTTTCTAGGAACTGATCTAGCGTTCTATGATGGGGACGACCGTATTTTGTAAAAATGTTGGTCAAGGAGTCTCGTAGCCGGAGCTCAATGCTAGATGCTAAAATGAATAAACTCAAACATTCAAAGATATAAAAGCTGCCTGCATGCAATGTAATATTGAGATCTTATTGCTTTAAGGACATCACGTACAAAAAATGTACGGAAGCACATTAGCAGACATATTGATTTATAGGCCGCATTCTCCTCATCGTATTAACAAATATGTACATAGAAAATATAGACATCATTACGGTCGCGATCAAAATGAGTTTAGTTCCAATAGCTTTCAGACTGTGGCTGGCTCTTATCTTCCATTATACAGATGTATCCAAGGCCGCTCTTCTGTGTCGTCTTTGTAGAGGTCTCATCGTTTCAGTAGCGCTGAGCTCGAACGTGTGGTTGCATGAATAGAAGAGTTTAGTTCGCTTCACCTGCTCTAGAGCGAGAACAGAAGAGTTTAGTTCGCTTCACCAGCTCTTGAGCGAGAATAGAAGAGTTTAGTTCGCTTCACCAGCTCTAGAGCGAGAATAGAAGAGTTTGAGTCGCTTCACCAGCTCTTGAGCGAGAATAGAAGAGTTTCGTTCGCTTCACCGGTATTTGGAAGAGAATAGTGACCTATTACGTGATTTATTGGTTATTAGTAAGAGAAAAATAAATTATTTGATTGACGTGCACAAGAACGAGAAGAGTTCAGTGCTTCATTAACACACTTTGGAAGGGACACGGCTTGAGTTTGAGCGTAACGCTACTCTCACATGGACGTGGATTGCTGTGAAAGTTAATTTAAAGGCATAAGTTACAGCGAAACGACAAACTTGAAGGCATGGGTTGTAGGGTAAAAGTAAAAAGTAGTATACTGTATAGTTAAATGTTCGTGCACCGGCCGACATCTTGTATAGTGTAGCGGCATGTATCTTGTATAGCTTAGCGACCTATGTTTTGTAAAGTGTTAAGATTTACATCTTGCACAGTTCCAAACA
>VOMN01040121.1:0-27794 GCA_014899125.1 Orchestia grillus
ATTAGTAATGAAGCACTTGCGAATTATGAGCGAAGTAAACGACTCGGGAAATTAATAGGGAAGGTGAATCCGTGCCTTGCTGGCAGAGAGGCTGGAAGGCAAGGCAGGAGCGCCGTTTGTTAAGGTCGAGCGTAGGTGGGATGAGACATGGGCAGGCGGGTGCAGGAGTGGAGCTCTAAACTCCACTTGAGGCCGCTCGAAATTTTGGAAACATGCATGTTCTACATGGACCATGCTGAGCATCAAACGTTCGTTTTTGAGGTCACGAATCTATGCTCAAAATGAATGAAAGATTATGGGAAAGTTACTCTACGCTGTAGAAATATTTTTCTTCTTTTTGAGACGGGGTATCTTTTCAATGTTTAATTAAGTTCAAGAAAGAGTGCAATGTGTCGATCCAGAGTCGTTGTAGTTCACGGGAACAACGTTATGCAAATGAGTGTTAATTCGTTCTTTTGATTCGCATCCCAAATTTGACTCCTGTATTACTCTCTTCTTACATACTCGTGTATTACTGTCTTCTAATATACTCGTGTATTACTGACTTGTTACATACTCGTGAGTTAATTTCTAACTATATACTCGCATATTGCTCCCTTGTTACTTACTCATGTGTTAATCTTTTATTATACACTCGTACATCATTCTCAAGTTATGTACTCGTGCATTAAGCTTTCTTGTTACATGCTGTTAATTTGACTCGTACATGTGCCCAAGTGTATTGAAACATCTACAATACATTTGACATATAACCGAAATTGCGTGCAAGCGCAACCACGATGAGAGAACAAATTCTCCCTTGAAACGATTTTCAAAGCTTTCAAAATTCTTTCGTTTTGTATCTCTCATAGTCTTCCGAATTTATTCACCCCAGTTTCCACCAATTGACACTCACGTCCTGCTCTTTTCGCGAGACAAAGTTCCCAATCTTCCAAATAATTTCATAATGACTAAAACACGCACGAAACTAAACCTAAGTAAGCGTAAGGAAAAAAATAGACCAATGCACGGCCAAAAAATGCGTGAACGCGTGAGTGCATGCAATAATAAGCGGCGTCAGTGCGGGTAAATATTTATACACGCTCCCACAAAGTATGCATAATCAATCCCTTGTGCGTAGACAACGTCCATACACGTGTGTATAGCATACGCATAGCCACGTGCGTGCAAATTATGTTCTAACACGTGCACGTAAAATACGCGTTACCTCGTTGGTCGAGCTAATTGTGAACAACTTTGAATAAGTTCTTAAGCTAATCTCAGGTTCACTTAAATCATGGCAAATCATATCCAAATCAGAATTACCGAAAATGTTCGCTACTACTGAATAACTGAATAGATTTTGCTCATATCTTTACCATAGTATTAAAGTAATATTATAACCATAGTGTCTTTAACAGAATATAAACTTTTAAACATGTATAAATAAGTCACAACTCCAGTCGGGGGCATCAGACAAGCGCCAGTTAATTAACGACCAAGACGAGTAATCAAATCATTTACATAAAAATGAATTATAAAAATGAATTATTTGAAACTGTGATCACATCAAGCATTCTCACCAAGAATCACTCCTAGAAATCAAACCTATTAATTGCACTTAGTCATCACATCCAGCTGTCAAAATCAGTAGTTTTATCCACCAATCAAACTCAGCAGTTACAATCAGCTCTCACAGTCAGCATGGAAATCAGCAAATATGTACACCAATCTCATCCGACATCGAAAGTAGCAATCAGTCATGTCCAGCAATCCTATCTAGCTGTCGATGCGTACAATTACTTCCAGTTTCACATAAAGCCATCAAAACCGGCATTTACGTCCAGCAATCACATTCAACACCGAAATTAACCATTATGCCTAGCAATCGCATCCACCAGTCAAAATCACCAATAACGTCCGCCAATCACAGCCACTATCTGTCTGAAGAAACTGCGGATTCCTCCAAATGAAAGACGGAACGTAATGCTCAACCTCGACGGCTCTGAAAAATTAGGAACGCTAGCGAATAAAATCTTTCGAAGATTCCTCCGGACTCATATTCATGGTTGCCCGCGTGGCCATACAAACTGGTGTCGCTGCACTTCGCTGCTAGATATCCTAACAGAGAAAAGTTAATAAGACTCAACGTCCGTTAAAGACTTCATACCGCTAGCCACGTCAAAGATCTAGAAGGAAATGCAAATCCATTATCAAAAATGACAGCAATTTCTAAGAAGGAATAGCACCCAGCTACGCTCTTGCACTCTCTTGCATCACAATGAAGTCACCACATGCTCCAAAGATCTGAGATGATCAGCCGCTGGATGAAGAGCACTCATGCTATGCATGATAAGAAGTAAGGATTTATTCACACAGAAAATGCTTCTTGCGTTTGTATTGGGGTCATGATCATGCAGTGGTGTCGATCATTTAGTGTCATGAAAGATAACTGAAATCAAATTTTGAATTTATGCTTGCAGACGGATTCGTTCAGTCACTGTAAATTAGCCTTACGAAATGCTCAATATAATTTATATTAATATAAATTATATATAATTTATAATTAAATGTAATTTATAGCATAGAAAACGCGGGACGTGGAAGTGGACTAGGCTACGGTGATTTCATTCCAAAAGTATTTGAGAATTTAAAATTCAGTTTTCCCTCCCTCATTTGAAAAGGTACCAGAACGAAATGATTTAAAATTTATTAAGCGCGTTAATTTCGACAGACAAGAACAAAAATTAAAGATTTTATCGACATGAATGCCGTGTGATAATTATTGAAACAACTGCCGTTAACTTAACTAATGAAATGTGAGCAACATGCCAATCTTGAAAATTTTCAGTATTATTAATTTTATCTTCACATTTTTACCGTGCTTTTTCATTCGTGACTACAGCACTAATATTTTTCAACGACACATATAAAATTTTGCAATGTTTCAACCTTGAGTGACGATGTACTCTTGTACATTCGATTAGACTTCTATGCTTCAATTTACTTAAATAGATATAACGTTCGTGTCAAACTTATTTATCATGAAACTCTAAAACACAGGGTCATTGACACTTAAGTTTGTTCAGGCTTAGTTACTAATCCATGACCTTATAAACTAACTATCAAAGCGTGTGAATTTTAACTTAGTTTAGTTGTTATTTTAATCACGATTATATAGTTTTCTATCTGGATTTATATAAAACCTTAATTAAAAAGAACCAATTCAATTATATAAATGTAAGTGAAGCGATTAATTCCGACGTATCTCGACGTGAGGTCTCTTATTGGCGTAATAATCAGTTTATTAAATGCACCACCCTAACGAACTAACCAACCTAAGGACTTGATTAAATTAAAAATTGAATTACATATATTGAAGCAAAACCTATGAATTTGCTTTCCGTAAAACTAGATTTCATCTACAATGAAATTGTACAAAATAGAAGAAGGCTAACTAGTACCTGTGCCTGCGAAGGACCCTGCGGGCTATTAATTTTATGCCACTTAAGCTCTATTGTCGATAAAGAGTACGATTTGGAGTGTGCATAATGTGAGTGAGAGGCTTGGGCTGATTGAGAGCGAATTGAAATAATCAAGTAGATCATCGTACATTTAGTAATTGACGTGCTAAAGTTGATCATCGTCCAGCTTGGTCAACGAAAGTGCGTTAACTGTCTTGCGAAATTTCATTAGGATGAATAAAAAATTAAGTTCTCGTAATCGCTACGAAGGAGAATATTAAACATCCACCGCCATTTTCCTACAGCAATAGGAGGCATGCAGCTCGTTCGTCAATTTACTCAACATATTCGAATGGCAATGAAAAAAGTGCTCTTAAACGAATAGTCTCAAATGTCAAGTTTTCGAAACAAGTATTTTTTATCTACAATATCCGTCATTATCGATAGACACTTGTAATATAGGCTTTCACTGGTAAATGCATATTTTTAGATGCGCTGGGACACTTAATCGCATGAGGAAATTTTAGAGAATATCCGAACTTTTTTACCGCCGCTCGTGTCTACGTATTCGTAGGCAATGACTCACTATGCCTTGTTCGTAATGGCCTTATTCGTAATGGCCTTATTAGTATTAGCCTTATTCGTAATGGCCTTATTAGTATTAGCCTTATTCGTAATGGCCTTATTCGCAATGTACTCCGAAAAAACAGCTACAAAGTATAGCCATTTATGTAAGCATCAATTCCGAATTCATGCAGGACTTTTTTTATTCAAAGGAAAATAAGGCATTGATCTTAGTTTCACGAGAAAACCTTGTTTTCCGTCGCTTTCAATTAAGAAATTCCTGCGATCAGTCGAGTAATGGTTTCTGGCGATTTCCTTTCACGAGTCTCATTATCGCCCGCGCTCGAGCAATATTTCTTCTCCGTTGATCGCCAAAGAATCGGAGGAGCTTTGAGACGCAGCTATCATCGCCAGGCACTTCAATATTGGCTCCTGGCCTCACAGCTGCCTTATAAATCCCGTCTGTTGGTCACGGCTCCGATAGTTGTACGGGCGAAATGTAACACGGATTATCCACCAACGAAATATGGCGACGTCGATTTTTTGTAAGTATCTACGGGATTTTTTTCGCAAGATTTCTAGCTCAATTACGAATTATTATGAACGAATAGAGTTAAGAAGTAATCCCGTTGATTGTGGGAGGCAATCAACTGCTGGCACTCGCTGTCCGACACCGACCCTAACGGAGCATGTGATGGTCTGCATGAGCTCTCCTTTAATCAGCCCGAGTCTGCCTTGTTCCAGCATATCGCAGTGCGAGCTGGGGCTTGGCTCGACGGTTTGGTTACTCTTTGGCTATCCTTGACTATCCTTGGCTACTCCTTGGAAAACTTATTAGCTACTTCTTGTAAAACTCCTTGGCTATCCTTGACTATCCTTGGCTACTCCTTTGAAAACTCATTAGCTACTCCTTGTAAAACTCATTAGCTACTCCTTGTAAAACTCCTTGGCTACTCTTGGGTACTCTTTGGCCGCTTTTGACCATCCTTGGCTGCTGTTTGGCAACCATTAAGCTCAATGATGAGGTTTTGTCAACGCTGCGCTTGTTGAGGGAGAGTAGGAAAATATATCTACCAAGACAACTTTCAAGTTTCTCTAATTTTGAAAGCTTTGTGAAGCTGATAAGGTTCCATGTTTTGGCTGCATACGTTCTCCAGTCAACATCGAAATTTCACCTTGTTAAACCGAGATGGTTCCTTTACCTGGTTCGGCTTACGAGGAACAAACTGCAGAAATAGTAAAATTAATTTTAGTATCACAACCTTTATTAAATAGTCATTACCGTTTTACCGATTCATGTTACTAACTTACCTATCCTGTACGTTAGTGACACTATTATTAACATTTTCAGGAACCTCTGCGTTGTTGAATTGATTTTCCCGACTCTGAGATGGAACAGAGAGCAACGCGTTGAACTATGGTGCATGCTCAATTTTTCTGGAACTCTGATTATTACATGGATGCACGTAGGCCTCACATGGATGCACGTAGGCCTCACATGAATGCACATAGGCTTCACATGGATGCACGTAGGTCTCACATGGATGCACGTAGGCCTCACATGGATGCACGTAGGCCTCACATAAATTCTCGAAATGTGACGCAACAGCTCGACCTCTTTGTAACCCCTGCTAGATATAAAAAGTAAGATACATTAAAATCTAAATCTACATAGGAACACGAGCAAGAAGGTGTTTAGCTCGTGAGTCTTCACACACATTAATACTGAGAAACTAACGGCTCCAACTCTCAGCCATCTCGACACTACTAGAAAACTATTGATCTGCTGCAGTCAATAGAATCGGTGTCATTAGAGTATTATTATTATCAGTGTAATCGTTATCATAGGAGAAGAAGTAACGAGAAATCAATAGGAAATAACAGAAACTAACAGGAACTCAACAGATAACACGGGAGTGAGGAACTCAACAGGAACTCAACAGGAACTCAACAGGCTTAAAGGTGTCATAGATATGATGATTCAATTATTAAAGCTTTGTATGCAGGGGTATAATACCCGGTGCAGTGTCGTCAAAGCTTAAAATTTTGTTTTGTATTTATGCCAACGAAGAGATGCCTTGGAAGTGTTCCGGCTCCTGGTGAAACGAATGGAAGTCTGAAAGAGCTAAATGTGAACAACTGGCCGATTCCCGCGATGTCTTCAATGAGTTTGTCCCAGAAGTTTTGAAATTGAAGGATCGAAAATGAGTGTTGGACTTGCCCCTGCTGTAGAATGTAAAACAGAATAAAAATATAGATTGGAATACATAGCATAGAATACAACGGAAAAAGTAGAAAATATGCTGTACTCTTTCCTTTCCAAGAGAATGTGAACCACAAATATCATGTATAAATGTTAAAAAATAAATGCCTTAACATTTCCGCATATGTGCTAATCAATTAGGTCCAAATTCCCTTTTTTTCCCCAGAAACAAACCTAGTTAATATTGTATCGTTAAAAGTAGATTGGGGTAAGTAACAACTACGCAGGACGTCGGAATTACCCCAGGTCTTCTCATCACATTCACCGCGAACGAGAGCATTTAAGCTCGGTTACAGGTTCCATGAGCGAATTTTGCACAGAACTCCAATAATTTCATGAGAGGGCTGGTCGAACTTCATGAATAACAGGCACTCGCGTCACCGTGCTTGTCTGTGGTGCAAGAGGCATGAAAAGAGGAACCTATACTAATTCCAACACGTTTACCGTCGGGTTTGCAATCCCTTACAACTACTGGTGTGGTGAGAGATGTGAGGAATGTGGGGTTTAAACTTCCTGTTCCAAGGGAAGTACTCCGCAGTCACGTGAAAAGCCCCATTGAGCCGAGGCTCGAACCCAGGTTATTTCGGCTGTGAGGCCATCACGCTAACCACTACACCATGGAGCCCATAATAAATAAGTTGAAGAATTCCAGCTCGAGGATGTTCCGGCTGGAAGAGCGTCAGCGGCCTGCGTGGGGAATGTGGTGGTGAGTGAGGTTCTGTGGTCCCCATCAAATTAGTCGCAGTTCTGGGCTAATTGTTCCTAGAAGCTCCCAGACGCATCTAGGTCATATATGATGCGCGTACCTGGGATACCTGCACTGTGCTTGCCTATAGTATTCCTGATGTGCGTATCTGGGATACGTGCGCTTTGCTTGCCTAGGGTATTCCTGATGTGCGTACCTGGGATACGTACGATGTGTTCGTCTAACAAATTTTGATTTGTATAGCTGTAAAATGAGTATATAGGATATTTATAATGGGCTAGTTTAAGGTATCTATGAAGCGGGTATTTAGCGTATCTGTAGAGAGAGCTAATCAATAAAAGGGATACGTGTTGTGCACTTATTTAGGGTATTTGAGATCTGCTATGAGTAGCATATCTATGGTAGCAATAGAATATTTTACACGATACGTTTTACACTCGCACAAAAATTTACTTCGCTCGAGCTTTGTTATTTACATCGAGAAAATGCACATGCCAGTAAATGAAATATTCAAATTGAAATCAATCATCTTGAAATTCAAAGTGGAGCGGTTCAGCATTAATATTGAAGCCCTCTGAGGTATATTCAGAGGAGAGTCCAGCTCAAGCTGCAGTCGGTTTTAATCAAAAGTCTGATTTACATATTAAAGATTTATTAAATCACACCTCCCTCGAATATTGCAAAATTCTTCAAGCTTAATTAAGCTCTTCGAAAATTGAGGGCAGAAAATGCAGATGGAGTTATTCGTATTCTTTGACGCGAGGGAAAAAAAGATACCAATGCCGGAGGAGATACTAGGTACAACTCCTTCACAAAAACCGTTCTCGTAATTGTCTGCTTATTTTCTGTGGGGTAAAAATGACGGTTGTGAAACACTGACGCTGTTTCTTTCGATATAACGTTTTGAAAAGAGTTTCAGTTCCTGGAAACGCTTTCCATTTCTACTGAATTTTCTTGCCCAGAATGGTCTTTCTGGTTTTGCGCTGTCGATCCATTCTGGTTTGTGTACTTGGTGGGAATTAAGAAACGATGGCACGGTGAGTGCGCTGATCACTGTTACTGTATTCTTATTGGGTCCATGGGCGCACTTTTTCTTGCTTTTTCCTCCCACACACGTTCCAGCAACACATGTTCCAGCAACACACGTCTCAGCAACACACGTCCCAGCAACACACGTCCCAGCAACACACCTCTCAGCAACACATGCTCCAGCAACACACGTCCCAGCTACACCCGTCCCAGCAACACACGTCCCAGCAACACTCGTCCCAGCAACACACGTCCCAGCAACACACGTCCCAGCAACACACAGCTATCGGACTCCCAGTTGTGCAATAGACTTCAGTAAGTTGATGCGGTCGTAATATGTAGAATTTTTTGAGAACTGATATCATTGAAGTGACGGCAAATTCAAACTTGTGTGAAAATATAGTTAATCGCTACTTTTCAGTGGATTCAGTGCTGTTCCAAGCCGGCTGAAGTTAAGGAATCAGTTTTGAAGACAAATGATATGCAAGGAGCAAAAAAAAGTGAGGAAATGCGGTGCTGGAGCATACCCTTCGGTCTCGTGCCTAGCGTCCCTGCAGTGGAAATAAATATGTTGTCGCTTGGGAGGGGAGTTGAGCTACGAACATGCACACAAGGTCTAAAAAAATGCATTTACTGCTTAAAAATCAATGATTTCTTAAGAAAATGACTCACCCTAATTCATTTCCGGCGGAAGTGAAACGGAACTGTTTAATGAATAGGTATGCATGAAATTTAGGCGAACGCTCGAGTTCTATGCTTTGACATTATTAGTTTTTCATTAGAAATGGTGGACATATTTTTTAGGATCCATCAGTATTTCTCGAGAACATTTATGACTCTTAACATTGGGTAATTTTCATGACAATCCTTTTCCGTTCAGCCAGTTACATCTAAAGTAGGAAATACGATTTAGAAGCTTCTACGTGAAAGGCTTCTTATCAGCCGATATTTTCCACAGCTATTTTTTGGTCAGCTTACCATATGAAATTTGGGCCTGATAACGGTGACAAACGACGCTATCAGGAAGTTAAAAGTAACGTTCGCACGAATGATGATGACAGTGAATCACCTGGCGTTTTTTCCGAACGGTCAACAAAATGGAGACTTAAAAATATTTTCGTCTAAACCTTCCCTAAACATCGGGCTGACTGATGGCCCTGCGAGTGCTTGTTAGAGTCCCTATTGGACCGCTAAGAGATGTCATTTTTCTCGATTCCATTCAGCTCCTGAGAGAAAACTAGCGTTGAAAAACAAGCGTGAAATGTTTCTAAGATCGCAATTTTGTTTCACAAAAAAATTTCAAAGACTCCGGCGCCCCTCATGCCATAATTCCAGCTATATGGCCTTAAGTTCAGCTATATGGCCATTGACCCATAAAAAAGGAAATCGTCTTCGTAGGGTAGAATACGATGGTAAATGTCGTCTATTTAGTCAAAAAAACTGCGATGTAAAGCGAAGCGAACTTTTATTTCACTGTGATGGAAATTACTTGGAACTGCTAATGAAAAATGTCGCTGAACTTAACTGAAAATCTCACGAGTCAGTCATTTCGATGAATAAAAGTGAGTCGAATACTTGACTGGATTTGACTCGATCGTACTAATTAGATTGATTTTTTCTTCCAGTATTCTTTCCTCCAGATTAGAAGTTCACTCGCTCACGCACGCGTGCATTCTTCGCTGATACAGCACTCACACATACACGCTATACATACACGCTATACATACACGCTATACATACACGCTATGCATACACGCTACACATTCACGCGACTTCTCCTGAAATTGAACAAAGCCTTCGTTCAGGAATGAAGGTATCTACATAGGAGCTTGCTTCAATATCTATCGGTCAGATTTATTTTAAATACATTTTGAGCCTAGGTAGAAAATTTTACACGGTCGTGCAGCTTTGAAAATTTTTTTGAGCCTTGAAGTATCGTAAGGATATTTGGAATGGTGAGTCTTCAAATTTTCAATTATTGCGTATTTCCATAAATAACTATTTATATTTACCTAGAATAGGGTATAAAATGGCAACAGGAAGGAGTCCAGTGCTCCATTCTTGGGTTCCTACTCAAGTCCTACGTCGTGTACCTCTACGAGGGCAATCTACAGTCAACTTGGCACACGCCGCAAAATTTCCTTCCGAATGTTCTGCGTATGAGAACCGTACGATCGACTCATATTGAAGATGAAGTGCATTGTGCAATAAAGTAAAGCTGTCTCAACTTTGTTTTGGGATTGTCGATAACTTGAGCGGATTCTTCAACGTTGTGCTATTGCCCTCCGAGTGCGAGTAATGCATTCTGCTTGATCAAGCAAACAAAAATAAAAAATCCCCCTCATTCTCCCGAGCTAGTGGGGGCTAACCTTGAAACCGGAGCTATGTGGATAATTTCCGTCAACAAGTATGATCAATTTATCCACTATTTATGAGCAATCTCGTTCACGGAACCCGAGAGTGCGCTTGAATGTATAAATAATGCAATGCTAGTTTTCATGGTTGAAAGTGAATTTCATCCGGAACTGAATATTTGGTCCCAACTTATTCATCTCTCAACGAGATGAAACAGACATTCTCCTGAACCCAGTACATGAAAATAGAACTCATTCCTTGAACGCGTAGGGGCAAGAGAGCACAAAATAACTTTCAATGTTAGTTTTCAACGGAGAAGCGTAACTCCGGCTCTAGGAAATGCTAGAGGAACAAAAGCATCTCAGGTACGTCGCAAATATCACGCTGCTCGAACTCGGACGAGAAATTAACGCCGGGCATTCACTTTTTTCCTTCTTTCTCGACTTTTACAGTAAACTTGTACAATTCCCAACAAATTTTTGCTTTCTTTGGCGAAACAGCAGGGCATTTTGTGTTCATGAGAAGATAAATGCCTCAAGCCATAGCTCCAGTTTTCCCCCTTCCTTCGCGACCTTGGCAGTGTAAGATAACAATTTTACGTTAAAATCTTGTTCCGGAGAGTTTTTTTAAGTTGCCTAGAGTTCATTATATATGCATTACCCATTCCATTGTCATTACGTTCCGAAAGATTTCGATTTTAGTTTCATTGATACTGGTAAAATATTTACTTCATTTTCGTGACCAACGAGTTAATATGAATTTATTTTCGTAAATTCTGAGAATTTGTTCAGTTGATTTTCGGAGTCTACGTTAAAATATTCAGGTCATTTATTTGGCCTAAGATATAATGAACAGCAGGGGAGGTGAACTAAGTGTTTCACTTTGAACTCCCATCTTGAGAGCGTTTTCAAAAATGTCTTACTTGTGGCCCAAAGTTAAGGTCAACATTTCGCCTCGCTGCTATTTTACTCTACGGCTTTTCCACGCAGCGTTTAACTAATTAGTCTTCTGAAGTTTCTCGAAACAGTTTCCGAGCGATGTTTTCCAAAATGGTTGAGCGCACGAGCCCAGCAAAATTTTCCAATTGTTATTGGTTTCATGCATAGAAACATTACTTGTTTTCGTCCGTTAGACTTGAAAATATGACTTGTTTTCGTTAGACTTGGAAATATTACTTGTTTTCGTTAGTTAAACTTGAAAACATTGCTTTTTTTCGTTAGACTAGAAAATATTACTTGTTTCCGTTCATTAGACCTGAAAATATTACTTGTTTTCGTTAGTTAGACTTGAAAACGTTACTTGTTTTCGTTAGTTAGACTTGAAAACATTACTTGTTTTCGTTAGTTAGACTTGAAAACAGTACTTGTTTTCATGCACGGTTTCTGCCCAAACTCAGCCCCAAAAATTTAGGAAAACGATTGGAAAATTAACTGTGTCAGACCATTCATTCTACCAATTTCGACCCGGGAAACTGATTTCTGACCGTACATACACTTCCAGCCCGTGGAAAAATTTTAAACGGACATAAAACAGTGTAATTCAATGTCTTTACAATCGTTTTAGGCCTCATGAAGGCTTTTCATTAGACGCATTCCATTAAGAGAGCAGCCTGCAACCGAAGTGATTAAAATGGCGAATTTTTGTTTCCATGATGAGACGATGAATATCGCGTTAATCATTTGAATGCAGGTAAGGTTTCTTGCTGAACATTTATGTCCCTTCATTAACCAACCGAGACACGTTCAGGTAGAACAAGTTTTGTTTCCCGAAGAAATTTGATGCAGTTTCCCTCCCCTGCTTCGCGTTTTTGTCATGCAAGGGGAAACTTTTTATTTGCAATGAACTGAAAAGTCAGCATGAATTTTACCTTCGGCTAATTAGTGAGATTAATTCTTAGTGATGCTAATTAGACAATAACCTTAGCTGGCACTCCAGGGTAAATTTAATAGAGACTACTCCTTATGTAGCTCCTATTTTCTTAACATTAAATGTTTTGTAATATTTTGCAGATGTATAGTGAAGTGGACGTTCCAGGCATATCTAAAGTGGGAGATAGGAATGGGTACTATAAGAACATTGATTTATCTATAAATTTAAATAATGTGATGCATCCCGATCATAAAAAAAAGAGCAAACAAGTTTTAAAAGTAATTTATATGGTGTTGAATGTTTCCAGCTGTCAATTGTGTTCTTGGAGTGAAAGGAACCTTGAAGCTCGTGAAGAAGTTGAGGGTTGGGTTGTGTTAGGGTTGGAGAGTGTGAGGGTTGAAGTGTGTGAGGGCTGGGTTGTGTTAGGGTGGGAGTGTGTGAGGGTTGAAGGGTGTGAGGGTTGGGTTGAGTTAGGGTTGAAGTGTGTGAGGGCTGGGTTGTGTGAGGGTTGGAGTGTGTGAGGGTTGGAGTGTGTGCGGGTTGGACTGTATGAGGATTGAAGTGTGTGAGGGTTGGATTGTGTGAGGGTTGGAGTGTGTGAGAGTTGGAGTGTGCGAGTGTTAGATTGTGTGAGGGTTGGAGTGTGTGAGAGTTGGATTGTTTGAAGGCTAAAATACTAGATTATTCGAGGACTATATTGTTTGAGGGTTAGAGAGTCAGATTATTTGAGAGTTGAAAAGGAAGATTGCTTCAGACCTAAAGAGTTAATGTGTTTCAGAGTATAATCGCTAGTGTTGGTGTTAGTTCTTAGGTAATCGCTATCGCTAGTTACTCCTATTCAGTTAGTAAATCGTTAGTTAGTTGTCGGTGGGTTTGTTAACTAATTGTCAGTTAGTTACTTAGTAGTCATTTAGTTAGTCAGTTAGTGTTATTGTGTTCATGAATCAAAGGACAATAAAGTGATAAGAATAAAGATTTAGAAGACTGGAGAATGAAAACCTTTAGCAATGTCTTCGTACTCGAGGTCATTAGTTTCATAGAATAACAAAATACTTGAAATCGCTAGTACAGTATCAGACACAAAAATAACCTCAAGGGCAATGTCAACATAGCAACACAATATTTCAGTCGAATTACTTTAAATTAACCTTCTATCAATATCAGTTGCACGGAGCTTCATAAGATTTCATAAAAGTTTCAATTATTTTTTCATCCAATGTCGGATTCAAGCGTCAAGCAAGACATGTTCTCCACAGTTCATCTCTAGAATATCCCCAGAGTTACCGGGCGCAATACCTCCGACGAACTAAAAATATGCCCGCAGCGTGGTTGGGTGACTTTATTTGAATCTTTCATTGTAAGGCAACTCCAGTGGTCTGGAATCCCTGGAATATTTGGAATCTCTGGAACTTTTGGAATCTCTGGAACTCTTGGAATCTCTGTATTCGAAGAGCGACTGTTCAAAGCTTGACGGTACAAACATTGTGTCATCATGTTGCTGAATTATGTACTGTATGAAGGTGGAGTGATGACGTCGCGCTTCACTTTCCACTCTGCTTCGCTCTATCACTCAGTTGTCACTCCATCACTCAGTTGTCACTCCATCACTCAGTTGTCACTCCATCACTCAATTATCACTTAACATCGGTCGTCTCTCTTTATGATATCAGAAAAGGTGCGTGATGACAAAATGATTCCTTTGAACTAATCGTAACTCTGTAGGATCTTGAAATAATAGTTATCTAATTCATGTTGGATGTTGAAGCATGGGGAATTTCAACTAGACAAGGTAGACCCTCGGTCAGGTCTAAAATGGCGGCGAGTTGTTTCGTAGTGTTGTGTTCCAATACAAATTTGATCTTTGTGTCTCGTTCGGAATGCCGCTTCATCGTAATGAGTCTTTTTCCAATGAGAAATGTGGTTTTTACGCAACGAAGAGTTCAAAATCACTTTATTCATGTGGAGCAAATCGTTGCTCAGTTAAAGTTTTACTGCATAACATATATGTATATTTTCAAAAAAGTTACCATGCGATACTAATGATCTAATAATCGTTAAATTCCTCACTAGTGCTGCGATTCTTGCATTTTGTCTACACTGGCAACAGAGGCTGATTTACAAGTTCGTGTGGTGCGTAATTCTTTCGAATAGGCTCTCGCACATTGGCTCACTGACTGTTTTTCGCACATTGGCTTACTGACTGTTTCTCACACATTGGCTCACTGAATGTTTATCGCACATTGGCTTACTGACGGTTCTCACACATTGGCTTACTGCCTTTTTCTCGCACATTGGTTCACTGACTGTTTTACGCACATTGGCATACTGATACAGTATCTCTTACTTTGGCTTATTCCTGTTAAATTTCTTACATAAAAATATAATTACTAGTACTACGATACTTATATTAGGTTACCCATAGTAGCTTCTTTACGCTGGTTCACTCCAATTAGTTTATTACTAGCTAGTGCAGCCCACGTGCTCTGTAATTTTCAATCTACCAAAATTTTCGCTAGAAATTACAACCTCGTTACCCTGCAACAATAGGCATTTAGTAGTTTATAGTACTTTATTGAATTTGACGTTCGTGTGTACATATTTGCTGTCACACTACACGAGGTAACGCTGAGTTTGCCAGTAGTCACATACCGCTGTGGGAGTGCACTTGTTTTCCATTTAGAAGGTCCAGGGTTCGAACCCAGGCTCAATGCTCCTCTTGGGAAAGGAAAATGAAATCCGCTTTTCCTCACCTTGGCTTTGTGTCAAATTGAGGACCATCTCTGCCGAGGGTAATCGTCATCGAGTATTGTAAATAATTATAAAAATTTTATGAACTAATCTGTCTCAATGTGAACTTTTTAAATGAGTATCTTTCTTTCCATCTACCTCCCTTTTTTGTTTCTCAATAATTTTCCTTTTCATTCATTCCTTTCTTTCATTTTTAACCCTGAACACCAGCTTGGATCGCGCACATCTCGCCATAGGACCATACATGCCCTCAACGGCATCGTTAACCGGGCCTATTTTTCAATTGATGCAACAATCATACCTCGAGTTTCATGTTTACCCGCTGCCGCAAAAGAGGCAATGATCACCACAACCTGCTCCGAGAGTAGCCCAAAAAGTTCCAGAGTGATCGAGCGCAGGGTGGACTCTAAAGCGGCGACCGCGGTGCTGTGACACACCAATGGCAAAACACTTGTTAGCATCGGCCGGACTGATGTCCTCCAATTTCGGCTCGTGTTTCAGAGCGAGGAGTCGAAGAAATACGGAAAAATACGCATTTTCAGCATACGGAGACGGCTTAGCTCTGTGTGGGTTTGTGAGCATGCTTCAGATATTTAATGCATACGAGTTTCTATTAATGAGAGCAATATAAGATAATATGTGCTGTTACTCAAAGTTTTCAGTAAATTTCAACCGAAGGCCTTGAAATAACGATCACCTAGTTCAGAGATCGGCTGCCTGATGATTCACAGCAAAGATTTCTACGCTCGTCCTTTTTATTTCTTGTCCTTTCTCTCGTTTCATTGAGCGATGTGAAGTGTCAGATGAGGAAGTTTCTACGAAACGAGTTTTCAATTTAAAAATGTCATCCCCTGGTTCAGAATAACAAAACTTGAAACTCAACTCGAACGCTAAGCTCTGTAGTCCCTTTTTATGGCCGTTAAAATTGCTTGGAAATCGTTGGTCTCTCAGCCTTTCCCAGCGTGACACGATCCTAGTCATTTTAGAGGCCCATTTTTAACAATTCATGCCGAATTTCTGCATTAATAATGAATTGAGCGTAATATGAAATGCTCTAAACTCTGCTAGCTCCGTGCAGCTCGAGCCATGAAATTGACGTAACAAAATGTAGAGAAGATAATTGAGTGAAAATCAGCAGAGATAATTTTGGGTGAATGAATGAATGAATATGATGGTTTGAAGAAAATTAAAAAGATTTATTGCGAAGGAAACTTGGTGTGTTCTGTAATCTCTGTGTTTTTCGTTGATTCATAATCCTCGCATGATTTTATCGAATACTGGCTTTATATTTCAATCTTAGATCTAATTTCTATTTTATGCGATAATTTAGCATTATATTCAAATTATGCATTATAGTCTTGGGCACTTTCCACAATCTATACCTCTAGTTATCAGTTGTCATTTCTCCAACGTATACAATACATATAAAATGAAAATTGAGAGCGTACTAGAACATTGATAAAATGGCGTTAAAGATTTCGAAATTGATATTACAATTCATCTCCCTCTCAATATTTAAACAAACCAAGAAGAAACAACCCGCTTGGAAACTGTACAGTTTAACACTTTTGGTGTGACGACGCAAAAGTTCCTCGAAGGCAGGCACCATGGAAATTTGAAGAAGTAAATTGTAGCTGAGAAAAAGCCAAGTTCCGTACGGCCAAAGTGCAATTAAGCTAAAGAGTCTCGGCATCATTTTCCAACCAGACTTTTGACTCGAAACTGAGTTTGCCCTCGGCAAAATTTGACTTTCTTTCTCGACGGTCGATACAATTAAGTCAAATAAAGCAACTCGGTAAGCCTTGATGGCACAGACACTCAATTTTAGAGCCTCCTGACGGCTTCAATTTGAAGCCAGAAAAAAAAGGGTAAAACAGGCTTAGAAAATCGCGCAGCGTCGGGTGAGCAGAAGGGAGTGAAGGAAGGCGCACTACTGCCCCGGCCCTCCAGCGTTTCTGCTTGGAAAAGCGTAAATTCTTCGGCACCAGAAGGGCTTCTATGTAACCTCCTGAACTGATGACATTGGGGAGGAATGTACTCGTAGATAACATCCTGAATTAATGAGATAGGGACGAAATGTACTCCTAGATAACATCCCGAATTAATGATGTAGGGAAGAAATGTACGCCTAGACAATACCCCGAATTAATAATATTTGAGGGAAATGTTCTTCTAGATAATATCCCGAATTAATAATATTTGAATGAAATATTAACCTAGATAGCACCTCGAATTATTAAAGGAAAAGGTCCACCAAGATAAAACCACGAATTCATAATATTTGAAGGAAATGTTCACCTGGATAATATCCCGAATTAATAATATTTGAATGAAATATTCACCTAGATAACACCTCGAATTAATAATATTTGAGGGAAATGTCCACCTAGATAACACCCCATATTAATAATATTTGAGGGAAATGTTCACCTAGATAACACCCCGAATCAGTAATATTTGAGTGAAATGTCCACCTAGATAACACCCCGAATTAATAATATTTGAGGGAAATGTTCACCTAGATAACATCCTGAGTTAATAACATTTGAGGAAACTGTTCCCCTAGATAACATCATAGAAAGGAGATCGTTATCCGGCTACCCAAGCAACTCTGCAAGAAAGCATTTTGTCAAATTGAAAATAAGAACGTTTAAAAATAACGTGACCGGTTTATCTGGCATCATACTAATTTTTTATTGCAATTAACCAAGTGCCCAAGAAAGAAAAGATCCATACAGTGAATTCCAGGAAATAAATACGCTTAATACTCATGTAAAGAAATTATAGTACGTTTCATTTCGCACGCTCGGTGACATAATTTCGAGCTGACTTTAAAGTATGCGAATGTTTCTTGTTCGAACTGCTGAGTTTTGATGAGAATGTATGGTGAGACTTGAGGTTGAACTTAATGTGTACGTGTTTCTTGTATTGATCAAAGTTTTGGAGTATTGACAATGCAGGTTGAGCCTTCACGCGATTGTTGAAATATTTCCATAACAATAGAAATGTTTCTATAACAATTGGAGTGTGCCCATAACAATCGGATAGTGCCCATAACAATTGGAGTGTGCCCATAACGGTTAAAGGGTCCCCATAGATGTTGAATTTTCTCCACAAAGTGTTTTCATAAAAAATTGAATTATTTCCATTACGGATGTAGTAATTCCGTAGCAGTGGAAGTACTTCAGTTACAGTTGGAATACTTCCACTGCAGTCTGCGTACAAACACAACGGTTGTAGGGACACCGGTTTTTTTGGAAGACATTCCCGAATTGTCACGAACGAGGCAATAGGAACTAATTTCAGTATGATAAAGTACGCATTGCTTCAAGCACCACGCTAAAAAAGAACAATTTCATCAAAAACGAGTACTTTTTTTCTTGAATGATGCGCTTCACCCTAAGAAGCCCAAATCCTTCATTAAGTTATAGACATTTGGACTGTAATTATTGCATTTTTCTTCCCCGTTCTTTCAAATTAAATTTGTTCTACCTATCGGAATGTGAATTAAACGTTCCTAGAAATCAGGCTATCATGTAAAACAAAATGGATAAGTACGAAAAAATGTAGTACTTTTTATTCTAAAAAGGGTGTTGAAAAATGCTCAATGTAAACTCTCCGGACAAAAAATTAGTCATCTGCCACTCCTACGATGTAGGACTTCCACGAGCTCGAATAATGGCAGCAATTCTGTGCGGTATTGAGTCTACAAGTGTCCTAATACACACCTGATCAATTTTAAATCACTCTTACATCAACTGGTCTCGTAGTGCGGCCACAGTACGTGGACGATCTTTTCAACGTGTAACTTGCTCTCGGAGATCCCACAAATTTCCTAATGGGTTCACGTGTGGGGACTTAGCAGTCCAATATAAATGGCCTGACGTGTCATATCACTGTTATGCCAATTAATGACAGTTCTAGCCAGATACACCCAACAGAGGTCATTCTTGCAAAGGGTTTCTAGTAAGAATACACTGGATTTCGAACAACAGGCGACCAATTTTTTTCCAAGGAGGTTTATTTTCAGAATTCATTACCCTGTCAAAACTCAGGATTAAGCGTTCTTTCGAAGAACATTTCCAGTTACTGAATATTCAATTGATAACTCGTAATATGAAGAGTAAAAAAAAATAAAACATTTGAAATTTTCACGAGATTCACACCCTGTGTCATCACTTCATCTTTAACAAGCCTATTGCGGCATATAATGATTAAAAATAAAATATTATCCCTGTGCAGCCACGACTCCACTAACGTTCTAATCGTTCTTCTCGTAAAATCATTGCTTAAATCGGATTCTGTGGGAAATTTATATATATATAGTTTCTCTCACCGGAATTTCGGTAAATAACGAATTTACTCGGCAACGAACCGTAAATTAACAATTGTTAGGTTAATTAAAAATGGTTACGGAGCTCACTGCTGCCTGCCATGGCTGGCTGCGGGTCATCCACTTTAGCAGTCATATTCTCATCTTCGTGTGAGACGATGGCGACTTTGTACTCCAATCTGAGATACCGTTCCCTTCTGACGGAATAACTTTGTATTAAATGTTAGTTTTAGATTACAGTGTGACGTGCGATGCACTATATTCTATTTAATTCTATACACTATGTTATTCGTATTTGCTGTGACCAGTTGTACTATTTGCAATTTACACAATTTATTCACTACGGCCTGAACGAGAAATGAGAGCATGTTCGACTCTCCACTCAAAACGCATAATGTTTCATGAAGCGCGCCTCTCTTTTATTTCCAGCGTCATATTTGCCTCGCGAATTTGGCCGGCGCCACTTTCTAAACATGCTAAAATGAGTCATTCGCCTGGAATGAACATGATGGAACTAGCGGTGCAATATTTTGGCTCCGATAGCACTCGGCTCTGACCGTGAGTTCGTCCTCCGAAATATTACTCGGCTCTGACCGTGAGCTCGTTCTCCGAAAATTTCCTGGATTGCACATAGGCAACCGACACATGTAGAAATTATCCGTGAATATCCGTGGATAAAGTGATCCCCCGCGTGCAATAAATCTAAGATAGTTTTTGTTCGTGCTGATATATTCTCTTTTTTTTAACGAACTGACACTTCATGTCGATAAGTCATATCGATAAGTCAAGGGAGCTTCTGTGCGGCAAATAATTTCAACACAATTGCTACGAGACAAAATTAGTGATCTTTACTGGCACCCACTGCTCTACACAAACAGACTGGACACAAACAGACTGGACACAAACAGACTGGACACACACAGACTGGACACAAACAGACTGAACACAAACAGACTGGAAACAAACAGACTGGACGCAAACAGACTGGACACAAACTGACTGGACACAAACAGACTGAACACGAACAGACTGAACACAAACTTACTGGACACAAACAGACTGGACACAAACTGACTGGACACAAACAGGAGACAAACAGTCTGGACACAAACAGACTGGACACAAACAGACTGGACACAAACAGACTGGACACAATTATCATGGACACAAGTGCTTCAAATATTCATTCAAATATTAGGAAACATAATATTATTGTTTAAAATAAATTTTAAGTAGTCTACAATTGAACAGAACTTTGTCTACTATTTCCCGAAATTTTTGATGAAGAAGTAAAACGTGCTTACTGTCGGATTCCAAAAGTAAATTTTGTAGTCACTTGCGTTGAAACCTTTTTTTTCCTTTTAGCACTAGTTAGCAAGATGTTTTTGAAACAATAATTTTCTATTTTATAATGGTAGGCCGTATATTTTCGCTAAATTTGTATGTCTATTTTGTAATGGTAGGAAAGATGTTTTCTGTGAAACAATTACTGACTATTTCATACACGTAGGCAAGATATTTGCTTCGAAACAATCACAGTCTATTCCATACAGGAAAGCAAGATAGTCATTTTGAAACAATTACTAGTTATATTATTCTGTTATGTAAAATATTTCTACGTTTAAACATTTACTGTCTATTTTGTCCCGGTAGGCGAGGTGTTTGAGCTGAAACTATACATGAATATTTTGTACAAGTAAGCAAGGCATTCCAGAACGTATTGTCACGTTGTATTTATTATTTTCTTGGTTGATAAATCAGTTGCGTTTGAATTATTAGTTTACTCAAAAATTAGAGAAGTACATTGTTATCGTTCATGCCTAGTATTATCGTTGATCTCTCATGTTATCGTTGATCCCTCGTGTTATCATTGATCCCTCGTGCAATCGTTGATCCATCGCGTTATCGCTGATCCCTCGTGTTATCGCTGATCCCTCGCGTTATCGCTGATCCCTCGTGTTATCGCTGACCCCTCGCGCTATTGCTGATCCCTCATATTATCGTTGATCCGCAATAATGACCTTTATCACATACATGCCTATAAAAACATATTTAAGCTTACAATTATTGTCTCTCGTTGGTCAATGCCGTTCACCTTCCACCATTTCTCCAATACTGTTGCGTTGTGGCAGTTGCAAATGACTTTTACATAGTAAATGAAGGAAAGCATTGCGAAGTTAAAGCTTTTGTTCGTTGAATTGTCTCCGTGCTGAGTTGTTTTCGTGCTGACATTCTTGTTGTCTCCCACGAGGTTGCGTAATTTTTTCTCACCGTTCAGTGTAAAATGTCACCGCCCAGTGTAAAATGTCACTGCCCAGTGTAAACTGTCACTGCCAAATGTAAAATGTCACCGCCCAGTGTAAAATGTCACCACCCAGTGTAACATGTCACCACACAGTGTAAAGTGTCACTGCCCAGTGTAAAATGTCACCACCCAGTGAAAAATGTCACCGCCCAGTGTAAAATCTGACTACCCGGTGTAAAATCTCACAGCTTGTTGTAAAATCTCACCGTCCAGTATAAAATCTCGCCACTAAGTGTAAAATTTCACCGCCAAGTGTAAAGTCTCACCGCCCAGTGTAAAATCTCACTACCCGATGTAAAATTTCACTGCCAAGTGTAAAATCTCTCCACCCAGTGTAAAATCTCACTACCCAGTGTAAAATCTTACTACCCAGTGTAAAATCTCACTACCCAGCGTAAAATTTCACTGCCCAGTGTAAAATCTCACCGCCCAGTGTAAAATCACCGAGCTGGGGAGAGTTCTTGTATCGCGTTCCCTTTGAGTTCAGCATGCAAATTTCTCTGCGACTACTGAAATAAAATTATTTCAATTTCTGTCCGCTCCGTGAAAAGCTTTGTGAAATGACGAGAATCAAATGAGATTAAAATTTTAGCTGAAGTTCGATAGGGTAAATATTTTTTTTGCTTAAAAGGCGACATCGATGCATAATCAAATACACGTTAGATGAAGGCCAGCTGGCGAACGTTGCTGTAGTATTGTAAATTGCTTCCTGATAGTTTTGCGATTTTGAACTTTTCTTCTCAACATTTTACAATTAATTGAGGTGCATTCTGGTTTTTCTCGTTTACATAATTAAAAAAATTTTTAGCTGCCAAAATAAGTAATTTCTTAAAGCTTTGCCTTAATATGAGCATCTGTACTATTCTACACGCGTATTCTACACATTCCAAGATCTACCTACATATGTTCCAACATCTACGTACATACATACGTACATCTGCCAGAGCATCGCTGTGATTGAAAGAATAGTTCGTAGCGGTCGACGTCGTAAATTCACGAAATTGTGTAAATTGAAGCAAGAAATTGTAAATTCATTGAAATTGGGGCAAGAAATTCCCGTGTGTCATTTTTAACTGATGTATCTCTTGTGTAAATAGAATATTTAAATTGAATTGCTTAAATTGTCAACTCAAGACGACATGGTTAAACCGTGTCATATTCACTCGAACCTCAAAGTTTTTAAGATGAGATGAAAAGTGAAAAAAGTGTGAAATTTGCTCGATAAAATGAATTTCAGATAACTAAATTAACGACCTAAAGTATGTCTCACTCACACCCTATCCAATTTCTCCGCCTGAGCATCTAGAATTATCAAAAATTTCCTTCAACAACGTATTTTTATCTATTGTTTTCGCAAATTTATCGATGGAGTGGCAAAAATGTTAGTCTGTGGAGTAAAACTAATAGCATATTCCAACTATTGTTTAATATTCGGAACTTGTTCGAAGCAAATCCCATCACAGGTTTCTCTACATCACTATATCATTTTAACATTATGAACAAAAGTCCATCTGTTCGGTAACGACGCCCACTCTGATCGAACTCCACACCGAACATGCTTCCCAACAAGCTTTATTTAACATGCTTCCCAACAAGCTTTATTTAACATGCTTCCCAACATGCTTTATTCAACATGATTCCGATATTTATGGACGCGTTGGCGCAGGCTACAGCTTCAGCAGACTCGGTCTCAGCACGTACTCGAACGTGGCTCCTGAATTTCGTGTTTTAAGGGCGAAAACAGCTCAATTTGTGGCTAATTTCTCTCGATTTCCAGCAATCTCTAACTATTTTCAGCTATTTCTAGCTATTTCTAGCGGCCGCGTTTCAGTGAAGGAGTGTTTCCTAGCGATGAAACACTATTTCAAAATTTTTATGGCTTTTTTAGCTTTTTCTAGCAATTTTTAACTATTTCTAGCGCCTTCTAGAGGGCATGTTTCTGTGACGGAACGTTGACTGAGCGAAGCAATGCTATTTCATTGCACAACATTCTTCGCCAGCAAGATTGAAGTCATTTTTATCCTAAACTAAGTTTACGTCCCTCAAACCCCCGTAGATGAACAAAATTGAGCTCGTAATTTCAGCAACTCGGACTCCCACCGCGGAAATGGAGTGATTTGCTGCGGGGGAGACAAAAAAAGTCAGATTTAGCGCGTGAGTGTGTTGTGTGAGGGTGCTGTGTGGGTGTGTTGTGTGAGTGTGTTGTCTGTGTGTGTTGTGTGAGTGTTGTGTGTGTGTGTTGCGTCTGTGTGTGTTGTGTGTGTGTGTTGTGTGTGTGTGTGTTGTGTGAGTGTGTTGCGTCTGTGTGTGTTGTGTGCGTGTGTGAGCACCTAACCTCCCCAGAAGCCCAGCTTCTCGTAGCTCTAAAAATCTACAAATTGAAGCGATTTTTCTAATTTTATATAATGATTTTTTGTGCGGTGGTCTCAGTCTGACGAAAGTTATTGAGAAATAATTATTTGATCTCTCAATTGAGCCTGGCGGTAAATGCATTAGTAATAACGTTCCTTCGATTAGCGTATCACACTTTTTTTCGATAAAATTCATATTCGTAGAGATTAATACTGGCGATACCTGAAATTTGGGGAATTTCTTATTAAAATAATTAGAACGCACGTGAAAACTAATACTTCGCCCTTAATCACACAGGGGGTTCGACTATAGGGGTCCAATGGAATAAATATTCTATTTTAAAGTAATAATTAAAAACTATATACTAATGGAAAGAGAAAATTTAGGAGTTCATTTATGTATGACAGTATTTATGATACGTATTGGGCAGGATGGGAACCATCCTAATGGTATTTTTATTATTAATTTTGTTTTTAAGACTTAATTGAAACTTACAAAGTTTCTCAAATTTTCTCTCTCCAATAGTATATAGTTTTTAATTATTGCCTCAAAACAGAATATTTATTTAGGATTTACAGGGGCCTTGTCTTTTCGGAACACCCTGCCATATAAGGGATTTGAACTTCAGATCAAAATCCGAGAAGTAAATACCATTTTCTATATCAATTCCTATCATATCTTTTAACTTGAAACAAGTTTATTGATTTATTTAAACTCCGTTCGCAAACGCCGCTGCTCGTCGCAGAACCTCAAATTGCGATGCATAGCTGCTCTTACTAAAGAACGATGCCTTCAATAAAGTCAGATGCGTTCAACTTCTAAAGCTGCAAAATTTCAACCCAAAGGGAAGGCTGGCTCCCTGGTAGCTTTTTACTAAAACTTTTTACTAAAACTTGATCTCATACGTCAAGTGAGACATCAAAGAACTTAATTAACCCAGTTATGAGTAGACTAGACCACCCGTAACCCGTTCCATCACTATTTTACAGTCCCATTCGAGCAATTATTGATTCTTCTTTATGTTCTAACAAATATCCAAAAGCATAGAAATTAATTTATTCACTTTAGTCCCAGTGAACCGTAACCATGATACGATGAAAAAAAACTTTAATTACTGGGAGATGAGTTTATAATTTATCCCCAACGCTACATCACTGACGGGTATGGAGTTTCAAACAAGCAAGATGATCAGAGTTTTAGTATCACGTAGATAGATAAATGATGAGGATCCTTGCAAAATGTATGGTTTATAAGCGATGTCATAAAAAACCTGTCAGTGTTATCGAGGCGAAGGTAAGAAAAGTCCTTTGGAAGTTGTGCGCTGGTGAGACACGCCGTCTCAGCGAAAAAGTTTAGATATTCTTCGAGTAGTAAAAACATGGCTGCAAGGAAGGGAGGAAACACATATCTAAGGGAGGCAATGAATCCAATATTGGAAGCAGCATGGAAGACAAGAATGTAAATAGCTTTAGCAGTGGAAACAAGGGCGTAGGTTGCAAACGAGAATCTGGCGTCAGGAGTGAAGACATTGCCAAACAACGCTGGAGACTGGTAGACTAGCGGACGACAGGAGTTTAGCTCTAACAAAGAAAGCAAAAGTGGGAACAAACTCAAACCCAAGAATCCAGCTGCTGCAATGGAAGCAAAGCTGGAGAGAATCCTGGAAATGTGTAATCTAGGAAACAAGAAAAGTGTGCTGGTCGTACAATCATGAAACTGAATATCTCAAATGGGCATGACAAGAATAACTACATCAGATCTCATTGTTAATCTCGCATCAAGCATCTTCTGACACACTCTACAAGTGAACTCTGGCGTAAACGTTACCCACATTTTATAATTTTTAAGTTCATTAAGCTGGCGTCTTAGGGAAACGAATTCATAACATAATCCATGAAGAAGATCAATTCTAAATGTAAAAGTCTATTACTGTTAGAAAGTTTATTTCAAGCTCTGGTACTCGCATGGCGCCCCACTAAAATGCACAGCTCACGTTAAAATCTACGATATTATCCTGCTACAGTCCATCAGTCTGTTGTTTGTCTGCCCATATCCGTTACGCTACCCTTCTTTATACATAATAATAATACCGCTGTCCGCTGGCGCACAACGTTCTCTCAGTAATTAGATAGGGGGAAATTAGCGTCGTTTGAAATGAACTCAAACTCTGAGCCTGGAAAGGCGGTATCCAGGCTACGGAGCTCTCGTGATGAGCTGCGAATATTTCTTGTCCGAGGAATACTGCGTGCGCTCTAAATAAAAATATATAAAATATAAGGTCTGTAAACTATATGTCACTACGTAGATTTCTCTTTCAAGTTAATGCTGGATATGGAATAGTTAAGGCACGATACCTTGCACTCAAGAGAATTTCATTCAAAACATCGTTGCAAAATTTGCTCCGGTTCAGTGCATCAATAATTCTCCAAATGTTAGACCGATTACTCCCGTTTTGGC
The DNA here is from genome assembly GCA_014899125.1 of Orchestia grillus. Taxonomy (NCBI): domain Eukaryota; kingdom Metazoa; phylum Arthropoda; class Malacostraca; order Amphipoda; family Talitridae; genus Orchestia; species Orchestia grillus. The sequence goes on from VOMN01040121.1 coordinate 26,425, forward strand.
TCGCTAAATGCACACCTCAGTCAGTGGGCTGTAGTTATGATACCTTCCTTCTAATATTGTGGCTTCCTACGAGGCTAATCTTGATACATACATAAGGTGGGCCAAATATCACTTTACCATTTTTATCTTAAGTCTCATTATGGCTTTTATAATAAAAACAAACAACTCCCAGGCATCTTCCAATAGAGATTTACTAGAACTCTGTATTTATATATTTTTTGCGTAATAAGGGTCTAAAATTGTCAAATAACATTTGTGACAACCTGTAGGGTAGTGAAAGTACTTTTTTGTGATACCGTATATTGCTTCAGAGAAGCATTCGTGTTATCAGAACTGAATTGACGACAAACCAGTCAATGGTATTTAAGTTACAAGAAGGTTATTCTCCGAGTTCTGCAATGATGAACTATTCATGAGTTCGTTCAGTTAAACTGAAATTGAAAGTCATGCTTGAATTTATGTCCTCCAAGGACGTTTCACGTATGCCGATACACGTGCTTACGTTCCATTTGCTTTTCAAGCAAAGGAAACTTCTTCAAAAGGGTTGTTTATCATTGATCAGGGCTACATTCAGCGAATCATTAGTTTCACTTATTTCGAATAATCGACTGATCAGAAGAGCTTTAACGCGCGCTCCTGCTTGCATCCAAAACCCCCTGCACTTCAAATAAAATCATTACACATACATTCTAGTGATGAATCAGTATTAAGTTCCGTCATAAAGACTCCGTGAACGGTTTCCTTGATGTCACATGAGCCGCGCCATATGTAAATCACAGTTCCCCCGAGACTCCTTACATGTGCCGGCGTGAGATCCTTTTTTTTCAAAAAGCTACTCTTATTTTTTTTTTTTGAGTTTCGAGCAGGACAAATACAAGCTTTTACGAGGCAATGGAGCGGACCTCTCGAGGCCTGGCGCATTTTATCGCCTCCAGTTCCAGGTTTGTGCAATCTCCGCACAGTTTGTACATTCTCTGCTCAATTTGTGCAATCTCCGTACAATTTTTGCAATTTCCGCACAATTTGTGCAATCTTCGCACAATTTGTGCAATCTACTCGCAATTTGGGCAATCTACGCTTAACTTGTGCAATCTCCGCACAATTTGAGCAATTTCCGTACAATTTATGCAGTTTCCGTACAATTTGTGCAATTTACTCACAATTTGTGTAATCTACGCCAAATTTGTGCAATCCGAGGACAGTTCTATACCTGGTGTGTCGATGTGAATATGGAATGACGGGAACTTTCGTTCTCACGTTCACAACTTCGCAGATTTCAACAGCTTTTCTGCAGAATACGCGGTGAGTTGAGGGTTTGGTTGATGGCCCGGTACGGTTGATGGCCCCGGTACGGTTGATGGCCCGGTACG
>VOMN01040123.1:0-35490 GCA_014899125.1 Orchestia grillus
GTCTTGCCGTATGCCGGGCTGGGTCTTCCCTGCTTCAACTCAACAGCCTGATCTCTACAATTTTCATAATTTTCATTCTCCCTTTCCGGCTCGGAGGATGCACAAAGTCGCATAGTTACTTACTTGGAGGAGTTCAAATTGAACTGAGTATTACTAGCATTTTATTCAACACCGTGCAATGCAAAAAGAATCTCTCTGTTGAGAGTTTTCATTACTTACTTGTGAAAATTTCCCATCGGAGGTGGAAAGTTAGAAAGATCCATGAAATGGAGAAGCCGTACTGCAAGAATCAGTATCAAACTTCCATCGACCAATCAAAGAACAGAACGTCACGATAGTCACAGCGATGCGTGGTCGGTAATGCGTTAACACTTTAGTGACGGTAGAGTGTGAGGGCAGGGTGTGAGGGCAGGGTGTGAGGGCAGGGTGTGAGGGCAGGGTGTGAGGGCAGAGTGTGAGGGCAGAGTGTGAGGGCAGAGTGTGAGGGTTGGGTGTGCCGCCTCACGCAGCCCCCACACGGGGGTGAGCAAGGCTCGCATAATTGAACAAGTCTGCCGATTACAGCCATGCCCCTGGCGCGGGCTGCCGCGCTGCTTCTGCTGCCATTTCCATTCTCGGTGACGTCACGAGCTGAGCAGCTTCGGGCTCTGAAGTGGGATATTCAAATCCCCGTTGAACAAGAATCTCTCATCTTTGTTGCTTTTGGAGTGACCGCTCGCTTCACCCTCGGAGTCATGGGCATATAAATAGTTTTCAATTTTCTTCATAATTTGGTAGCCTGAACGTACCAGATGGAAACTAATCTGAGACTGAGGTGTCGCTTTATAGCTCAAGGGACTAATGAGGTGCCGGGAACGTCACCCCATTTTACATTATGACAACGAAAAACATACTGACGCTTCCGTTTACACACCCAGCGACCGATAATACAAAACCTGCTGATGTTTTCTGCTACTCAACCAGCGACCGATCACACCAAAAAGAAGAAGCGTACAAGCCACTTGCGTAAGGTAGAGCAAAATATTCCTTAGACCTAACGAACGTTTTTAACTTTTTGCTGCCCCAAAGTGCAGAAATCGCTATGTTGTATCAAGGAACTTCCTGGATATTATGGTGATAGAATATTGGAATCTAGTTCCTTACGCTGAATATAGACACAACTGTCGAATTTGCGATGAAAAACAATGCAGGTAAAGCGTGTTGTAGATAGCACAAAGGAACGTTGTTTTTCATCACTTATGGAATCAGGAACTGGTGTTGACAGCCTCACAACCAGCGTCGCCTGTTCCGCCTCTCGAGCGTTGCCATAACTTAGTGACGCAAGCGTTGTCATAACTTGTGATGCAAGCGTTGTCACGATACAGCCACATGGGCGTTGTCACGATACAGCCACACGGGCGTTGTCACGATACAGCCACACGAGTGTTGCCACTATACAGCCACACAACAAGAGTTTCGAAAAAACACTTTAAAAAATGCACGCGCATTACCGACGTTGATACTAATAAAATTTAGGAGTGGTGCCTTGGCTTCTGAACCCACTGATGGACGCGACATAAAAATCCCATTTTTCTCACAAACAGCCGAGCCCATCGATCGCAACACGCACATTACGATCAATTACTTCGCATCACAATCTGAGCTACGTTGCGTGAAACAAAACAGGCGCTTTTAAGCGAGTAATTTGGAGAAAATTATCGTAATTGCATTGCAATTTGGCTGGACAGGAATGAGTGCGACACCTCGAAGACTGGACTTCCACCACCCTCAGTCGGAGCCGCTGCTGCTGGCACAGCAGTGTGCCTTCATGATGATTGCACACCACGACAAATTACCGGGTGCACTAAAGCTATTTCTGGACCAATAAATTACAGCAGAGCTCCTTAAAAACCGGGCATGAAATTTATGGAGTACATAAGATGTAGAGCCTAAAATAACTGGAATGTTAAACGCACAGGGTTATTGGTATTCTTTTACATGTTTTTACTCTTGATTCTGGGCTAGCTAAAGCATAAAACTGTGTTCTTTAAAAATATATATTTTTTTCCCTTAGGTAAGCATTATTATATTTCATTTAATCTTGGATGACAGAATAATGCATCTTAAAATAAATTATGAAATGCAGCTCCTATTTTACTCGTCAAAAGTTTTAAACATATTCTTCTGTTTATTGGAAGAGAAGCTTTTTTCCGCATGTAATACCAACATAATGTGAACATAATTTAGTTCAATAAATCTGATTCTTTGTGTTGTCCTAAGAAAATTTATCTGAAATACATAACCTGAGCCGCACTGAGCTCAGGGGTGGGCCCAGCAGGCATTGACCAATGAGGCAATCACGAATTCTGGCAAGAATATTAATGCTATGAAATACTGGATGACAAAGTTCGTTCAGAAAAGGAATGTACTGTTGGTTTACCCAACCTCCACTACACCCTCAGCAGAAATGAGTGCGACAGGCTAGCTCTAATTCGACTCTGGCTGAGGGGGGTCAGGACACAAGAAGCTCCAGCCCCTAAGGCGTCTTGTCACCTCGGGGGGTGGGCAACGATGTGTGGAACCTGGAGATCTATGGGAGATAAATAGGTTGTACTTGTGAAATTTGTCAAATTTAACCTCTATTCTTTCGGAAGAAATCCTGAAGCAAAATTCACCGAAACTACATATTGCGCAGCCTTTTTAGCGAGTGAATTCAGAATAAGAAAGAAATAAAAAAAACTATGCAAGACTTTTTCACGCAACTTGTTAAAATGCAAAAGCATTGCTGGGCTCAGAACGTGACGGAATTAATCCCAGCTGTCCAGCGTTCAGCTGGTGGAACGATAGAATTAATATATATACACAGTTTAATTCTTAATTATTTTTTTCCCTTCAAAACTCATATGAGTACGCACACAAATACATAAAGTATGAACGAACGACTTTTTACGCAATATTTTGGTTAGTTACAATATAAATTGGGCCTTCAGTGTCAATAAGTCTTTCGCTTAGATTATTTTTTCGGTATTCGAGTCCTAAGTACTCAACATTTGTCATTTAACAACTCTTAATTTAGCCAAGAGCCTTCACCTCACATGAGCTCAATGTCACCAGTAAAAGTCCGGAGAACACAAATTTTTCTATTGATGAGCTCTTAATATAACCTAGAGCCTTCGAATCACACGAACTCAATATCACCTGTGCAAGTCTCGAGACCACAATATATTCTATGCAACAACTCTTAATTCAGATGAGAAGTCTCCGCCTCACACGAGCGCAATATTACTAGTACAACTCCCGAGATTACAACATTTAAAATCCTGAGACAATGTGAATAATCGGTGCTTTTGTATCTTTAAACATCGATAGTTCCCAAACGTTTTTTTCGTGCTGCTGACCCCATTTTCCCAGGTCACCTATGGTAGCGATATTTATGGCAGCGAGATCTGTGGTAGCGCGTTTCCGAGAGGTCCAGGCACGTGTTTCGGTGAACTCTGAGTAAGGATTTACAAAAAACTACGTCAGGATTTAAAGGTATATTTAGAGTTAAATTAAAACAGTGGACTGTAAGGAGCTTCAGGAGTTACAAACAGATACAATGTTCTCTATCTACGACTGGAACTCCATAAAAAAAAAACTTTTCCTTACACCGGTGCTTCACGCAGTTGGCGTAGTAGCTCTAGAGGAGCTCAATACAGCTCTTAATCCTGGATGGTATTTATAAATTGCTGTGGCCACGGGCTTGAACCTTGAACCCTAAAGTACTTAATACAAGTACTTTATGCTTAGACGGGCATACCACACTACCACGGGGTTATAATCCGTAATTAGCAAAGACGAGACGAAAATTTCCAACAACAAGATTCTCGGATTCAACAGCCTTACTCCCTCAAGCTCACTCGGACTCAAAATTAAGAAATATATGATTTTCTTCGACGATCAAGGCTTCTATGTGGTCACGTACCGCTCTCTCGACGTCGCCTCTCTTCTTCGAGTACTCGCGTAACTCCGTCCTTCCTCCCGTGCGCGCATAACTGTTTGTGTCCCCTTAACTCCGCCCGAATCTTTTTTACACCTAGGTGCTGCCCCGTTGTCAAATCTTCACGGAAGATTCTAGAAAATAACTCCCCTGCTGCCAACCTATCAATTTCCACGGAGCTGTCCGATCGTGAGAGGCAAGCAAGTCTCTCCAGTTATAATTCAAAATTATAACTGGTTAGCGACGTCTCCGAGCGCCGACCGCGGCTCTGATCCTTTTGATTCGTTCCGAACACCGGGCTGGTTCTCTTCATCCTTCGTGGCTTTGGATGGTCTGACCGTTCATTAGCGTTAATAATTTTCCCCAGCACCGCGGCTATCTGCAGTGACAGTCGTAGTCTACAGAAAATCAATAATGTAAATTATTGGAAGTTATACAAATGTTTGGTCGGCAGACTGGCTCTTCGGCTTCTAAAACTCACAAATGCTTTATTCTCATTAAAATAACTCAGTAGTCTGAGATCAAAAAGCTCTAATAAGATCAAAACGCCCTCAAAACAGATGAGCCATTGATACTTTAATTGAAGTCTTCCAGCGTCATGACGAATGGTAATAGTACAAATTGTTCATTGCTATATTTAGCTATCGATGAAAATCCCAAATTACCTCTAATGCACTTCATTATACTTGATATAAATACAACCATATACACATACATCAATCTTATCACATCCGGTATCAGTTAACAATTGATGTATCAAAATGAAAACTAAACCCCGACAATCACGAGCCAACATAGAGAACATTACTACAAGCGGGGTTGGTACGCGGCAGTTTTGTACACAGGATACTGAATATCGTATCGTAAATTATGTAAACTCAAGGAAGCTTAATTTCTTATTTAATAGAACACGACATGTCAGTATTTTGGTTAACGTAGTTTGTTTATGAATAGTTGACTTCAATGCTCATTTTATAGAAGACGGGATGACAGTATTTTTGTTAACATATTTTGTTCATGAATAGTTGACTTCAAACGTTACTGAAGAAATTCATTCATTTTTCAGAATAAACCTGGTACACCCCATCATTTTTATCGGGGAGCGTCGACTAGTATCTAATAATTTCAAATTTGAGTCCATCACAGTAAATACTTGACAACATATGTAGTGTGTCTACAAATTGTGCCTACATCAACTCTACACAACAGTAATTTTATGTGTTTATGATATCGAATTATCCAATCACGTCATTCTATTTATTTCATCCATTTGAATTAACTTTTAAGTGGTTAATTGGTGTTATTGATGCATGGAATTATTAATGTTTGAAGCCGCTGCAAATATTTTCCGGAAGCACTTTGTATACGTGGTATTGAAAGTGACTCCGTTACAATCCTGACAGTTTTTTGCATAATCTAGACAAGAGGCAGTGGAGAATAAGAACAACCTCGTGCAGTGCGTGCGGTACTCCTGGAGCTTCTGTTTCTGAAACGCTGGCTAATTGGAAGAACAGAACAAAGTCGAGACTAGGTAGTCAGCTCAACACTCGCGTTGGAAAGCCACCGGTGTTGTGAGCAATGTCACCGTTGTAAAAAGTAGCTTGTTCATGTCTCCGACATTCAATAACGAAAGTGTTTCTATGCGAGTCAGATTCGCAGCTGTGCAAGGGGTAAAGATATGAGATGACAGCTGTCGCGCTTCCTATTCAATCAAGACAAGGAGAGGATGACAGAGAACTGGTTTAATTGGAGGGTGATATGCCACAGGGGTAAAGTCATTTTCGTTGAACTTACATTAAATCGTCTTGTCAGGAGAAGGGCTCAGGAGCAATGCACTTCAAATTTCAAAAGAGCGTCGACTGCTCGGAGCCTAGCACGATTTACACCCGTGCGCTTTTCGAACTTGGAAAGTTGAAATTCAGTCGCTTTTCGAGTTTCAGTTAAAGCGCTTTCCGAATTCAAAGGTTGGAAGCAACACATAAACGAGCATCGCACTACTTCTAATTAAAACGCCTAACAATGATAAAAAACATAGTCGGAAGCGCTGCGCACACTGCAGAACGCAGTATCAATTAATTGGCTCAGACACCAAGGCTACGATGGCCGAGCGATCTCAGACACCAGTTTGATGCCCGCTGGATGAGGACGGGTAATGGTTCTTTTGCACCCGCCAGCATCCAAACATTTTCTCTCCGGAGAGTCAGGTTGAGCGAGTGTGTGGGTCATAACACTATGAAACTCAAATTTTAAATGAGATGATAGAAGCAAGGCTACAGGTGAGACAATTCATTAGTAGACTCCTTTTATTAAACGGCCTCTGGCTGCACGATGAGGTGGAGAGCTCGGGTTCACTCCGCCGTATACCGCGTAGCAGTGAACACGTTACACTGAGTACATAGTTCTCCGTATAGCAGTGAATTTGTTATGATACACATGACATGTACTGTATTCATCATAACATTTAATTCGCTATGGACAGTTTATGTACGGTAAAGATTATAACACTAAATTCGTTATGAACAGTTTATGTACAGTATACATCATAGCATCAAATTTGTTATGAACAGTGTATGTACTACATACCTCATAGCAGTAAATGTGCTATGATATACATTGTATGTACTGTATGCCTCATCGCAGTAGGTGCGATATGAATACTGTGTGCTGTATGAACACTGTATGTACACATTGTATGTACTGCACACTAAATTGCAGTATTTTCATTGTCCTGTTTGGAAGCACAGAGGGATAGCCGTTCAAGAACTAGCCAAGGCCAGAGAATGAGTTTGAAGAGACTACTACCAAGTGTATTGAGCATATGAACTTTAAAATTTGTTAATCTTCTGCAGAATTAGGCAAGACCTTGAGGTGCATGGGTCTGCCGGACCTGGAGTCCTCATAAAACTGAAACAATAAAAAAATAGGCAGGTCCAAGCAAGAGCGACTAATGGCAAGACTTTCCTGGTCATAGAATGTTCATTTTTCTCGAAACATTGCATCACAGACGACCCGCGCATGTCGGCCGCTCGTATCTTTGAACTGGACACGCGTGACTGCGCTGTGTGGCAAACAGCGCTGGTTTCCTGGGAGTGATGCGCGATAAGAGATCAACCTGTAGCAAATTAAAACATTTGTAGGGATAAAAGTTCACGAATTTTAGCGAAGGTAAGAATGAACACGAAACGTGCAGCTGACGCGCTGATCTAGAAATGCATCGCAATGGGTAAACTTCCCCGTAACGCTGCTGGGAAAGGGATCGTGCGTGAAAAAGTTGTAGCTTAATTGATAGCTTGCTTCCTCTCCGCGTGTGTTTGGTGAGCATCCCACATCGGAATGTCTTTTCTAGTCTTCCTGTGAAAAATTTTCGTAAAGCAATAAAAATACTTGACAGAATTCACTTGTGCACGTTCGATAGGAATGTGAATAGAGTCGGTAGGGTTGACAATAGGGTCGGTAGGGTTGACAATAGGGTCGGTAGGGTTGACAATAGAGTCAGCTCGATAGGGTCGTATGTAAAAAAGAACGAATCTCCTTTCAATTTTTTCCATGGAAAAAAGACCTCCCTAGCGTATCATCAATATATCTACGCTTGACTCTTCGATGGAGTGCTTTGCAATTATTAATAAAAAACATTATTGTGAAGTAGAGGAAATTTTGAAGTTTTATGTCTACCTCCATTGAGCTAAACACAAACCGGCAACCTCGGCGCACCTCGCTGCTCGATGGTGTGTTGTGAGGGGTCTACACAGGGTAAAATGTATATCAAATATGAGGTAAACAGTTTATTCACCATAGTTACACAACAGCAAAACAGTCCACAATTGAACATAATATGCATTCTTTTACACTGGATACTAAATCGGTATTAGAATACACAAATACATATGTAGTTAAAAGCATTGACAAAATTCTTAGATTATCGCCTCAAATAGTATCCAACACTCCCATAAAATTTGTTTTAAATGATGATAACAAGTTTTTGAACATTCCAGAGGAGCACAAGTGACAGGAATACAGTAGAACTTCCTAGAAAAATAATCTAGCTCGTTCACTAACAACGGCAAACCTCCGTTAATGTCTGAGAACAGCACGAGAAGGAGGTTATCGTTTAGCACTCTAATTCTAATACAGCAAAGACTAAGGAATTGCCAGAGAGGACTAGAGAAGTACTTGTTCAGCTACATAAAAGTGGCTCGGGCTACAGAAAAATTTCAGCTATTCTAAAAATACCGCTCTCAAGCATTGGTCACACCATTCGCCGGGTCACGTCATATCAGTCCACTGCAAGTCTACGACGTTCAGGGCGTCCATCTAAACCTCCAAACCCAGAACAAACATACAGTATAACCCGTAAAGTAAAAAAGATCTTCGAATGACTCGATCTGAATTTCAAAAATGATTTGGAATCATCAAAATGTATGGAGAAATACAATTCGAGCAGTTCTTAGGAACAAGGTATTCCATTCTTCCACAGCAAGAAAAACACCTTTGTTGAAACCAATTATATTAGAATTAGCAGGCAACGTACAAAAATTCACACGATGTTCAATTTTCGATTGCTTTGCTGATGTGTAATATGGAGCACAAAGTTTTGCCATGCATCGGACATTTATTGCACCCACTGTACGTACGAACACTGCGCACTCGCAAACGCTCAAGCGGTCACGTTTCTAACATTACGGTTGTGCTTTTGAATTAGGTAACTTTTTTTCACACTTCTACGTCACTCAGTCGAATTTGTATCTCATTTGTACTTTTTCCACAAGTAAAAATTTTTAGGCTACGTACCTGGCTCGAACGAAATTACTCGTATCTGATTACGTAATTATACGGTGACTTAAAACTGCGATAATATGCTTCCCGGACAAAAAATTAGTGATTTATTGTTCTTCGAGCTCCAAGCGATACAAGGAGCAGGAGGATGTTCTATCATGTTCTGAGGCTCTTTCAGGTACAAAAAAGTGAGTATTTTAGTTGAGGTATCAATTAAACTGAACCTGCATGGCTACGTTGAGTTGCTAGATAAATAGGTTTTGCAATTTTCTCAATATCTAAATGATCAAAGGCATGTTGTTTTGCTTATCTTTCAGGATGACAACTGCCACGTACATCGGGCTAGAACTGTCATTAATTGGCATGACAGTCAATCAAGATACGTCAAATATTTGATTGGCCAGCTAAGTGTTCAAACATGACCCTTATAAAAAATTCCGGGACCTCCAAGAACGAAAAGTAAGACTTAAAGAAGATCGTCCACGTACTGTGGCTGCACTACGAGATCAATTGATGTAAGAGGGCTTTAAAATCGACCAGGTGTACATTGGGACACTTGTAGCCTCAATGCCGCGTAGAACTACCGGTACTATTTGTGCTCGAAGAGGTCCTACATCTTATTATTAGCAGGTGACTAATTTCTTGTCCGGAGAACATATTTCAAGAACAATATCTTGCTCTTAAATTTCCAGTTTATTTCCATCGAATTTTGAACTCAATATTGCATACAACATTTTTTTGCAGTTGCATTGAAATCGAAGGCTTGAATTCGTACGCATACGAAATTAGCGGTTGATTTTACAGGGTAGGCCAAAAGACGCTGAGAGATTTTGAACTTTAATAGCTTCTCTATTTCTGTAACTAGAGTTGCGGGATTTTGAACATGAAATGAGAAGATTATGGAAATTTATTCACAAAAATTTACAAAAGATGAAAAATCATTCATGAATGAAAAATGACTTTTCAAATGGTATCCATTTTCAGCTTCGCACATCCATGCCCAAGAAATGCTCCATGACAAGCTTCGAGAGATCCTGTTTTCGGTTCAATGTCCTGATTTCATTTGTAAAGTTTTCTTTCAATTGTTCCCAAGTTTCAGGTTTAATGACATACACCTTCTCTTTGAAGTCAGGGCAGATCCCCCATAAGAAGAAGTCAGGGCAGATCAAGTCTAAGGAATACGGTGGCCAATAAACATTGTCGCAGCTAAAGATGATCGTGTCTCCAAAACATTGCCGCAGCAACTGCATTGGCTCTCCTGCCCTATGAGCGGTCACCCTATCTTGTTGGAACCACGAACCCTTCCTACTTGAATTTTCAGGTACATTAAGTTCTCGATCATGGTACTGTGACGATCTTCAGTCACAGTGACACAGGGAAAGCGTCTCCATCATCATCCGCATGGAAATAAGGCCCGACTGTCTCCTCCGCTGTCACTGCACACCACACCGAGCTCTTGAGTGGGCGCCACTCTCTTTGGTGTGTGGCTCTCGGATTCCGGGAGTCTAAAAAACGGCAATTTTGTTTGTTAATGAATCCAATGAGATGGAAGGGAGCTTCATCAGACGTGATCAATTTTTGATTAAAATTTGGGTCGTTTCCTGCCAATCCCTGAATTCTGAGCACTCACTCTAATTGGAGCCTAGTCTCATAATCTTGGGGTTTCAACTGCTGAACAAATTGTGCCTTGTAAGGAAAAGGTTGAGGGCGTGGAGAACTTTTTGTAGCCAAGTTCGTGATATCCCAAGTGGTCGGGAACATCTTTGAGGCGACTTTCCAGGATTCTGTTCAACACTCTCTAGCACTCTTTCCCTTGCCTTATTGATTATGACAGAGGGAGGTCTCCCAGCTCGTGGAAGATCACTCACTGCTTCTTCTTGTTAAAATCGACGAACCAAAGCTCTGATTTGTGTCCGCAGTTGGGGCATCTCTCCCTTGAAAATGTCTGCAGTCTTCTCTTTGTGTTGGAGTGATTGACTCCTGACGTTGATGGAAGAATTTCACAACTTAGGTTAGTTGGGCTACGCTATACTTCTTCCTAATTAATATCCAAGTAATCATCTACAAAGTATCAGAAATATAAAGAAAAGGAACTAATGATAGCATTATGATCACACATTGCAGCCCCTCAGTGTCTTTTGGCCCACCCTGTCTCTTCACAAAACTGTGGTCCATGCTGGCCAGAGTCCACGTAGAGTTTGTCGTACTCTTTTTTATGGTAATCTAATTTTAGTTTCAATTGTAGCTCTCTTACTTCATTCCACGCTATTTGTGAGCGCTAAAACGGCAATTTTGAGGTAATAAAAAAAATCCTAACTCAATTGGCCACATTCACTCGCTCTGACTCTCAGTTATCGATACAAAACCCTTGATTCGAGACCGGCATGAAGAGGTTTTTGATTTTGTTAGAGGACAACTTGCGTATACGCCATTTTCATAAACATTATTCTGGGACATTAGAAGCGAAATGCATGTTGCAGCTTTCAGCGAGCGTCTCACATGGTCACATGTGCTGGAAGTGAACGCAATTGAACTGCGGGAGGAAAGCCACGAGCTCAATTTAGAGTACGTCAAGTTCGAGGACGTCAATTTAGAGTACCTCAATTTAGAGTACCTCAATTTAGAGTACGTCAATTTAGAGTACGTCAATTTAGAGTACGTCAATTCAGAGTACCTCAATTTAGAGTACCTCAATTTAGAGTACCTCAATTTAGAGTACCTTAATTTAGAGTACCTCAATTTAGAGTACCTTAATGTAGAGTACCGTAATGCACAAGACGCTCAACGTTGTCGCGTGAGTTACCTAAAGCAGGGAACCAGGTGACAGAATAAAAGTGGAAGCTTAATTTTCCGGCTGAATGGGCGCATATCTCATTAGAAACTAATTGGGCCGTGAACATTTTATCGCCAATTCTAGGGCTCAGCTTCGTGATGCTAAATACGCGAGCCTCTCTAGGCGACAAATTTCTCCAGCTGTGAGCTTGTAGCAGCGCTTTAAATTAATTACAACTCTTTTTTGATGCTCGTGAAGGTCCGATTAAGGCGTAACGGACTCACAAAATTAATGTACGAGCCCCCAGGACTCGACAATTCCGAGCAGCGCCAGTGCTGGGAGAGATGGATGGCAGCACGCAGCTGCTTAATATCAAACGTCAGTTGAGCTGAAACTCTCTTTGCGTCAAACATGATGATTAAGCGTCACTTCAATGCTTAAAAGCTATATTCAGAAGCATATTTTCTTCGTCTGCTACAAGTGGAAGCGACGCACTTAAAGTTGTCAGTCAAACGCTCGTGACATGAATGCAACAGCACTCTGGAGCCTGGCACTCTCGCGACGTCACACTTCGTTACTGCGGGTCGAATGCGCGACAAATTTTGTTGTGAGCGCCTAAGCTTTTCACGGAGCGGCACCGTGCAAAAGTTGCGGTCCATGCAGTGTCGGCTGCAGGACGCGTTCCGCCGCCACGCACCGCTGGTCAGGGGCACGTCACCGTGCATTCAACTTTTGAGCAGAATTTTTACGGCGCATTTGAGTGGCGCTGAGCGCAATAACACTGACAAACCTAATAATGCTCGTCAAATTACCCCGCATTCGAGGCCAGATCCGCCAGAGCTTTCGGGGCCGAACAACTGAATTTATGGCTCGAGGGCTGCCTCCTCAATGGGCCCGAAGATTGCTTCCAATTCCAGGGCCGCGTTCCGCGAGTGCTTCGTCAAAAAGTCAGTTGAGAGATAGTCAACTTGTCATAAGTACTTCACGGTGGAAGGCAAGGATTTGAAAGTTATGATATTCAAGTGGCTTTTTAATCTATGCAAATAAAGCAAATTAACTAAATTAAACGTCAATACCGAGCATATTTAAGTAAGTTCTACATAACTTTTTTCTAAATTATTTGTACTCACATACACAATATTCATGCAACTATAAAAAACTAAATATAGTAACATAATTACGTTTGATAATTCATAGCTCTTCGATCACAGTTTACGATAAAATCCATCCGGAAGAACTCCACATGTCTCGTTGCATGCTCGTTAATATTAATGTATATAAAAGCATACTAAAGCTGCTTGGAAATTCACCAAGAGTAGACCTCTAGCTACTCGGACTTTTAATGGGTATTTGTATTCAACTATATAGTTTCTCTGAACTCATCAATCTTGCCGATAAACCTGACGTGTCAGACTTGCGATGGGTGAGTTTGACTCTTGTGTCGTGGTGACATCAGCGTACTTGGAAGTGCATACTAGGGGCATCCTGTTCCAGGCTAAACGAGTGTATTATATTTCTTAGGGCATGTCGTGCTTTCATTTACCTTTTCCAAAGGAAATACTTCGTCCTGGGTGTGGAGCCCAGCACCCCCAAACAGGGAAGCAAGTCCGCCATATTGTGTTACGGAGGCATGTGACAGCGTTACGGGCCGAGGATTATGACGAGAAATGCTGTACAGAGAAGACGGGCAACCCACCATTGTATGCTAGAATCAATTGTAATATTTCTATATCATTGTCGAGAAATTCATTTAAGAGACAATGACAGTTTCGAATATACTACAGTTGACTTTGAAGCAATTCAATTAATGAAACCGCTCTGTGAAATCACAGGAAACGGACACAGATCCTGTAATTTACATTAAAATCTTACATCTGGCCCGCACACGTACCATCGTCACCAGATTCAACAACATGTTATTCTCAGTTTTGCATTACAACGGTAAATGGAGTTAAAGCCTAACTAATTGTCTGAGGCCCTTGCATTCATTTTTCAGTCACGCAGGAGGAGGTAGGGACATTTTAGGATATTCCTCACGCCCTACGCCAATTTTTGGCAAGTTCAAGCTTTGATTCCCGTACTAAAATAATAGACAAGGGTTTGACATAACTCACTAGAGAAATTACAACTAAAATAATAACAAAACGATTTCATAACTTATCTGTTCAGTAGAATACATAAGATTAATGCTTTGAGTGCGCTCATCTCCTGTCAAAAATTTTATGGTGTACCTCTGAAGCGCATGCTCGCCATCACTTCCAACAAGGGTGCCCTCTCTTCTGCCGCTGCTGTGGAGCTAGAAGCCGCTCTCTTGATTTTTAAGCTCCAAATAGCTAACTGCGGAAGCGCCAATTTACAGAGGGGTCGATATGCTAAGCGTAAACCGAAAGGTCACAAACTGTAACGATAATTAAGTTCGAGACCTTCAGGCCTACAGAGGCGACAAGTGACGTCCCACGTAATTTGATATTTTCGCATGTACCTTGAACGCGTATGACTCTAGATTTTCTGTAAATTTGTCGCGGTTATCCGCGCATTTCGTCTCATTCGGTCTCCACCAATAGGGAAGCTGCTTTGACATGCGAGTTATTGTGCTTATATAAATTTGTTATTCAGTAGCTCTGACGCCCTATCTCCAGCAATGCACATAATCAGCAACAGTGTGTTATGAAAGTGTACTCAA
This sequence comes from Orchestia grillus, assembly GCA_014899125.1. Taxonomy (NCBI): domain Eukaryota; kingdom Metazoa; phylum Arthropoda; class Malacostraca; order Amphipoda; family Talitridae; genus Orchestia; species Orchestia grillus. Next base: position 14,188 of record VOMN01040123.1, read on the forward strand.
CACATTGAGTCATAATGTCGGTCCAATTTTAGGTTTAGAGAAGCAACCATTTCTCATTCCATCCTTCACTTACCCTTCTCAAACCGAGAGAGATGACTCATCGCTGCGACTTTTCGCGTCAATAACTCATCACTTTTCGTAAGGGCTTCATTTCATGTGCTCTGTGTCCTTGAAATGCTCGTTTTCCCGTTGGTGAATTCTCCTAGTAGCGACAATAGGAACGAACTTCAAGTAAACTGGTCTTGGCGCTCGGAAAGAAACGCAGATTTTGTCCATAGCAAGGAAACTATTAGCAGCAAATTCAGGAATGGAAATCGGCGAAGTTTCAGATAAATACCTTCCTTCTCCTGCATCGCCTGGCAGTTGGGCAGCACAGACCCACAGAGCGTTGGTGCCAATGGTCAAACTGATGAGTTTGTTTTGCGATTCCGTCTGTTCACACTGTGCGAAATTTTATTGCATTATTTTGTCGGAGTACTTTAAATAATTTTAAGCTTAGATGAACAGTTTGTTCCGGTAATGTGATCTTATGGAAGAATGGTAAACTGTTCATAGAAGAAAAACACAACCAGTAGCGTAGATTTGAAAAAAACATGCCCGTGCGCGAGCCATCCAGTGATGAATAAGATTCATGAAGGATAATCACACTTATCGAAATTTATCAGCTTAGCTGTTACTGATGTTACTCATTTGCCACTCATTGACAGGAAGCGTACGAAGCGCTCGAATTGCTGCTGTTATGCGGTCTGAATTGCTGGCTACTTATTGTCACTTCGGTTGAAAGAAGAAGTTTCTTCGAGAAAAAATGAAACGTTGGGATGTGCAGAAAATACTAGCTATTTCCGACACTACGAAGCTTCAAGACAAACAACATCTTCGAAAGGTATTTTAATCCTTATACAGTATCTTCTACAAAAAACCAAACCGAGAATTTTGCTAGAAATTAAATGCTTAAGGTATTCTTCCGATGGTATTACTGAAACGGAGAAAAAAATACTCGCTCGGTTAGGGTTTTGTGGGACATACTGTATAATACCGGTCTCGTCTCTGAACAAGCAGAATGAAAAAATTACCTCATTGTATAATAATAGCCCAGTGTTGCCTGCTTGCTTGGTTGGTCCTTCCGTCCGTCTGTCTCTTTCTGGCACACTCTTAATTAAGGATTTAGATAGAATAAAATTCCCGGGTTTGTGTTCCTAAACTAATAGCGAAACTGTCAGATGAGTCGCTCGGTATCAGTGATACTGAAAATAATGTTATTTCGCATCAGGATACTGTAAACAAGAGAGCATTTTAAGAAATTAACATTATTTGTCCCGCCATTTTTGGAGGGCGCGTCCACTAGTCATACATAAACATCTTAGCAGTGAACTTTGGGCACCTCACAGTAATTGATAAAAAGCCTAAAGATTATAACTGGTGAAGATTACATAAGTTTCAAATCTGTCTCGATTGCACGACCACATAGAATTAAAACCCTTACTTTCACGAGCATTTTAAGGTCATGTGTGCAAATAATAGTTAGTATCCCTGTCTCTAAAGGACGCCGTGGGCTAAAACATTTATTAAGATCGAATGGTCATCGGTGAAGAAACTGCTCAATATTTTCAAATTCAGTGGCAATACCGTGCTCGCTCGTGCAAACTGAGCGCACAATCAAACCACAATCCTTCGATAGCGAAGCACTTGTCAAAACAAACGGCGTTTGGACCTAACCGCCTCCGCCAGTAAAGATATCAGACGAGACTGACGAGCTCACGGCGACGCAATGTTTGCAGAGGCAGAAAGATGACCCGGCCTGCGTTTGTATAGAAACCATTCGTCATGCTGAGCATCAGGGCTAGGCAGCCTCCCCGACAGAAGGCCCTACACTCAAGACTTCGGGGAGGCACAATGTGTAGGTGATCCCATCACGAAGGGCACAGCTCCGGCTCGCGTTCACTGGGCCATGATTCCAACCGTTGAGCTTCTGATGACGTCATGTATCGTTGGTCCTGATCGATGTTATGGCTTATTTTATTTGGTGAAGACGAGTTGTGGTTATTTGCGGCATGACTTGTTTAACAATATTATTGCACATACGTAAAGGGAAGCAGGTCTTCCGTCGCCGCTGCTTGAAATCAATAGCAATTCCCTCTCCATGGCGCCTTTGAGCAAAATATAGCGCTGGAACCTATTATGGGTTACTTTGTGTTTTCTTTCATACGATAACGCATATTACGAATCTAACGAAAGTGATCCTCTGGATGATAACATTGCATTTTGAGATAATTTCTGAAAGCATATCTCAGCCTCTCCAGCGATATTAGCTGCACTATGCACATAATCCGCAGAAAGAGAGCCGCCGTATTGATTATAATAAAAATTGAAGTAGTCTGTGAAATTATCATGTGTCGCATGGGTTATACAACCAATCACTCAATAAAATTATGAGCTTCAAACAACCCAAAAAATTACTCACCTATTATTTTTTGAGGGTCTGTCATGGAGAAGGAGGAGGAGGAGGAGAACCATGTTGGTTCAGTTCAATGGATACCTCAACTAAAGGACCCACTTCTGTGTGGTTGAAACCGCCCCAGAACACGAGAGACGCAAGAATTGTGACTATGCATAACGAGTTTGTATTGCGGGTTGCAATGTTGCAGGTAAATATGTGAGACGTCGGTCTGATGTTCAGCTGCGTAAACACTGATATTCAAAAGATGAGCGTTCAAATCCGGGCAATAAAAAATATATTTTCACACTCATTTTATTAAAAATATCAACGAACATACTTTGATTTATTAAACATCAAAACTTCACTGTTATTCCAAGAATTACTCGACGTTAAATTATGAACTTTTCAAAAAATTCTAAAAAAATTGTCGGTAATTTTTGCAGCAAAGCTGTGTTCTTTGAAACTCCTTTGGAAACAGCACTATCGTGTGCCGTTACGACGCAAGTTCTAATGTATGCTTCTCCACCGAAGACGAAAATGCAACATTAGAATTCTTTCTATTCTTTCTTTTCTATTTGCCTTCATTTATTAATGAAATGTGAGACATTTCAGGAAAGCCTTCCAGAGTTCTTGCAAGCCCATGTTGTTTTCTGATTGCCTACTGAAGTGATTTCAAAATTTCTCATAATTTTGTATCTAATTTTAATTTTCAAAGTATCATCCATTCCAAATGAAATCTTCGAAACAATATTTAAAAATCTAAGTACGGTTGCAGGATTTATTATTCACAAGAGCTTTGGAGAAAATGGAAGTGGTTAAAATATCACCCAATGGAGTGAAAAACAAGTCCAATGCTCAAGGATAATTGAGCATGAACTGCAAATGAAATAAGAAATTTTTCGTCTGCTCATACAACAGAGATTTAAGAAATCCTAGGCAAGAAATTAAGATAAGATGCAGAACAAATTGAATATCAACGTGTCGTTTTTCTGATTCTTTACTGAATTCATTAAATTTTCAGGCTCTCCTGGGATTCCTGAGTAACCATAAGCTTAATCGCTTTTGTTATGCATACATAACACAGATTATGAAAGCACACGGAAGCAATGAAGTAATTCAGCTCAACGTTAAGGACTTCTCATTACGTCATTGTAGACCAGGCAGCAGCAAATTGCAGGTGTTTAGTGCCATTTAGCGATTATTCAGGAGCAATAACACGCGCTCAGTATCGCGCACAACCACTGAGCTTACGTGAAACATGAGACCAAGTTGGTCAAAGTGCTTCTCTTTTTCTGGTATCGAGTGATCATTCGATGTAAGCCTGGGCACAAGCACTAAGTAAGTGGGGAAATATCATCCCCTGTTAACACTTGACGCAGCTACGCCGCGACTGAACTTGAGTCTAGAACACTCAAATATTTTGACGGGATTGTCGCAACATTACCTGCTGTTGCAGGACACTGAGCACGCGGCGCACCAGATGCATGTAAGATGGCGCGGCAGGTGTGGCGCGAGTCCGACAGATCGGTAAGAGGGAGAGCTGGGGCCTTATACAAACGAGAGGCCACTGGCGTGAAGCTTCTTGTTTACCTAAGCCAAACTTGAGACAGGAGCAGTCTCATAATTTAATGGCGGGCGAACGGGGACCATCATCACTGCTCTTTTACGGCACCGAGCGTTCCCACCAGCATACCCAGATTTTATGTCCCTCTGTGCTCGTGTGGGAGTCCGTTATTGCTCTCGGTGATTCCCGACCTTTTACGGCACTCTCCAGCAAAAGCAAATGCGGCGGCAAAACCGTTACCTGAGATCACTCTTATATACGTTCTGATCTCGTTCTTCTCATCAACCTTGGAATTCCGAGCAAGAATCTTTCGTATAAGCAGAAATTCCACGAATTAGTTGAGAAGGATGAATTCTGTACGAATCAGTACCGCAGTACGAGAATATTTGGTATACAGATTTAACTCTAAATATTCTTTTGCCACAGCATGGCTGCCAATGCAGAGTCCTCAGGAAAACAGGCGAATTCGTCAAATTCACTGTTCCTTTAAAAGCGCAACGCGTTTGCAGTAGCTGTATTTTTCAACGAGCTCCAAACCATGCAATCCGGAGAATTTTTCATACCTTGTATGTTTATAAACTTTACGAAATTTGTAAGTCGACTACAAAAATGCATCAACAACTAGAATGAGAAATAAATAAAAATTTCGTAAATAAAACTCAAATCACGAATAGAATTTTGGTCACGAAATTTAATAATTATTGCCTCGAAAAATATCCTGGTGTACCGGCGAAAGCCGCTGGTGCCGTTCAACAAGCGCCTGGTAATCTCCTGAAATTGGCTGTCATGAGTGTCATAAACTTGAGAACTTATTATGCAGGTCAGGGTTAGCGCGGAGAAAGCCGGAAGCTCAATGCCTTGCTTTTCTACAATGTTGGCTTTTAACGTTTTCCAACCGCTCCATGTTATTTTTTTACTGTTGTCCTTCTTTACGTAGAGCGCTTACTCAGTCGCTGAATAATAGAACTCATGCACATGAATGTATAATTCGTATATATTTTAGAAGAGTTTACCGTTCTACAACGGATCTCTGAGCGGAGAGAAGTTTTACACATCTCATGAGTGGAGCACTGCTGATAAGGAGAAGCGGGAATGCCCTGAAGGCTCACAACACACCAGCAGTTTAGCCCAAGGCTCAAACTCCCAATTTTAGTAATGTAAGCTTCCAGTTGCCACCATGGTCGGTCCTGACGGCCGTCTTCACCCCTGCTGGCGCGGAGTGCGGACGTTACTGCTGAAGTGCGCCTCATGTTGCACACGGGGGCGTGCCTAACTATAACCCCTCTGCAAGGCGGGCATAAAGTCGATGATAACTTTAACACGTAATACGTAACACCTGCATCCGACGACATTTCCAGCAGTATATTGAACGCACATCTTGAAAAACCGCTGACTTATGATTTACTGTACTTTCGTTACGTAAGCTAAAGCTTAAGTTTTGGCTCGTGAATGTGGTCTAATTTTATAAACGCAGATCTTTTCGTAAGGATTATTAAATTTATGGTCAAATCAAGCAAGTCTTTTGTCCCACAATGGTGTGATATCAACATTCTGTTTAATATTGACAGGTTCAATGAAAATCAAAAGAATTAATTTCGCCACCAGATGTCGCCCAACAACTGAAGGAGTGTTTGAAACCTGGAAGCTGTTATTGTCCTACTGGAACTTTAATTCATCTCGAATCCGAAGGAGGCCATTTTGATCTTAGAAATTCCGTTGAGCCGAAAATATACCCACGCATGAAAGGCTATGTCCTTCGAGTAGGAAAATTCCACAATTTTTGCCTTCCGAGGGGCCATTTTCTTCTGTGGTCTCAGAATGATATTGCGATTTGCCATTTTCAAATTCTGACATGTTCACGTCCTCTCCGAGCTCTTTCACCATCGCTCGGTAGCCATCCGAAGATTCTAACTCCGGCTTTCTCGCACTGACCTCAGTATTTCTCACTGGACCTTTTTTAACATGCTTTGCAGTCTTCAAAGGGCGAAGAGGGTGTTTTTATCTCCTTGAGAGAGCCACAACAAGTCTTTCTCAAGAGTTTATTTCATGATCTTGTAAGCTCTAGCCTCACGTTTAGCTGCATGGTTTCACAAATTTTGCCCTGAATTTTGAGTAACGCTAATTTTAAAGCTATGTAGCGTTAAGAGGTACATTTTTTCTTAAGGCAAAACGCACTTTGAATGACTATTCATTAATAAAAAACGGATGTTGATATGATATTACGGTATTAGATTGAGTTTGAAGGCGGAAAACGCGAAAATTTGACTGGGAATACCTAGTCTAAGGCTTAACCGCTCTCGAACGCAATAATGGTACGAAACTTTGCGTCGCGGAAGGAAATTCCTCTCGTAAGTTTTACCAAGCTCAGTCTTGTGCATGCTCGTATATTTCATTAGCTGTGTGCAGTGTGCGGCTTCAATGGTAAATATTATTATTAACATCACGTTACCCTGGATCAACGAATGAATGAAACAAGAGAGCTCGTATCGGTTCCATGGAATACCGCGCTCTGTGTACATTTGGTAATTTAAAGTTCGTATCTGTTGCATCCAAGTTTCTTTACAGAACATATCCAGAATTTAAATTTCGTATTGGTCTCATGCACATTTAGTAATTTAAATTTGGTGTTGGTTGCGTGCAACGACGCTTCGCACAGTGCATCTTGAGTAATTTAAATCTATATGGAAACTGCGATGTTACCGCATCAACAAGCGGCTCTCCCATTCCACATAGTATGTTCTCTTTAAAATGATTTTGATCCGTTCATGTGTGTCCCAACAAGTAATGGAACATGGGTGAAGAGCCCCCACCCAGTACAAGATATGTACGTGGACAACCACAGGGCGCGGCAAAATGATCTAATACGTTCTATTTACAAAATTTTCATACATTGGACTTTGAAATTAGATATCTTTTCAGTCTTAAAATAATTTTTACATTTTTTATGTTATTGCACTTATATTCAGCCAAGAAATGTGCCAGAAGATCATGATGCACTCTGTATGATAAAGTTGGTCGAGCATGTACAACATCGGCGCAAATATGTTTCCATTGTTTTCATCCCTCGTTCTACATTCATGCGTCAACCGATCATTTCACATAACGTTCACGGTTCCTGCATATCAAAGGTTTCAAACAATGAAAAGTTTCTCTTCTTTCGTAAAAATGCCAACTAATTTATGAGCTATTGAGCAACATTTTGTTGCAGGCAGATTGTGAGAGTATGGTAATCACGCGAAAAGTTCTAAAAAACAATCAATGTATAAAATATTTTGAACAGTTCTAGTTCTTCATTAACATACCTTCAAACAAAGCTATACTTCTTTCAGGAAGGATATAAGCGAGAGAGATAAATTTTTCATGTTAAACAATTTTCAACTAAGTTTCATTCCTAAGTTTCATTCGACACAGGAATGGAGCAGCTCTACTTTCTGTAGACCTCCAACGAAAGCTTTGCAAATATCATTCCATCTGATATTGCTCGAGATTTAAAAGTGTCTGCGGCTCTTTTGTTCCTTTGATGTCACCTTATGACGCTCTGCTTTGAAGTCCAAAATTTTCCAATACGTCTTATTTTGGCGCTTCCTTTGTTGCTGTGAATGCACGCTTGCTGTTTAACTTCTTGCCTCATACTTCAATTCCACGGAAAAACACTTCAAATGAAATTTTAGTCCGGATGCTGATATTGACTTCAAAAGATCCAATAACGCACGCAGGCCTGGCAAGACACCTTCTACTCTCCTCCATGGACTCGCAGCGTTTTCTGTGGGATGTATAGAAAATAGAATCATGGCCCTGAACTCATTGAATGCCGTTCCTCCGGATCAATAATAAAGCGGTTTTTTTATACTCCAACTTTCGCTGAAAAATGCAGGCAATGTCTAAATGAACTAAATTCTGCACGATTCAAGTTGGGAGGAATAAAACATTTTTGTTTGCGCTGTAAATATCGCATTCTTCACTAGCTCGATTTCGACATTCGTGCAAAGATTATTCGAAAGTAATTTGAGAAACAATTAATATACGCTTACGCGAAAGAATTTATTGAGTAGATTAATTTTCGTTAAGTTTATCGTTCATTGTACTTCAACGCTCCACAACCCGAATTATTTTATTTGAACTATTGTCTTCATATTCCACAAATTTTCTCTTAGAGGCACAATAATGTTGAATTTGGTTTGAAGCAAACAAAATCAGGAAGATGATGCTTCATGTTGGGAGACTGCATTTTTGCTTAAACGAACACATAACACATGTAGGAGTAATTATATCGAGTGTGTCGCATACTTGGAGTACTTACGAGTTAAGTTATAAGAGAACAGTTCAGCTCGTGCTGGTGGTGCCACGGGCCTGCCCCACACACGACTTCACTCCAACCAGCGGCAAAGGCTCCCTTTAGCAAACAGAGTAATTGTATAGTAATTCGTACTAGTAATACGAAAAACAGCAAATGTGTGGGAAGCTAATCACACTAAGTAACAAAATCTCACTTTTATTTTGTTCCTTGATTGCAACCATAATTTTTCATTTCTTTGTAGCTAACAAAATTAGAGAATGTCCAACGTTAGACGTTTGCTTTCAAGGTCATGTCAATGAGTGTTTAAATTTGCCTCTTTTCTATATTTTCTATAAAAATAACACGAATATAATAAAAAGTGAAGCTCAATAGGAATTATGAAAATTGTCTATACTTTTACGGTGAAATGAGTTTGGAAATACCACTTGATTACCAGGAACGACGACCTTGTTACGTAGTGTTATCATTCTGCACAACTGATGCTAGTGTTCAAAGGCATTGAAGTGATATTGTGCGGATCTAGCACAAACAACACAATGCAACCGTCATCAAAGAATAACTGTCAGCCAGTAATGTGTCTAGCTCAGCGATGTCGCGAAAATGTGCAAAACAATCATAATGCTCGAAAAACTGGTATAAATATAAAGAAGCCTTTGGTGTTAATTTGAAAACATTCTATGACCAGGTATACAACGATTTGGAAAACGCTCTTGGTATAGCCTGGCTGCCTGTCTGGCGTTACCGTTAGCAGTACCATAAAGAAAATATCTTATCTACCATTTCTACGTTTCTAAGGCGGTTAATGTTACCAGCGCCATGTCACAGTAGAGAATAAACAGCAATAAACAGGTTTGGAAGAATTTACCTTGGTGAGTTATCGGGAATAATTTTGAATTCAGCGGTCTGAACGTTTTCATCAAATATCTCAAAAATCAATTTTTATACGCATAGTTTCAAAGAGGTAAAAGTGTTTAGTTTACCACTTTTTAATAGGTGTAAAATTTTGTACCACTTTTTCCTAACAATCTGTACAGTAGTACAATAGCATGAAAGCTACAAATGATGAACGACATGCTAAATGAGCGTTTCAGAAATACTTTGGGCGTTTGTACCTGATTCAGTAGTCATATATGTATTCTGTTAGTATTGAAGTTGTAGCGAGGTACTGACGTTGAAAAAAATTTCGACGACTATTTATCCGCGTACCTCTCTTTCGAACATTTTTGTTTTTATCCGCGTACCTCTCTTTCGAACATTTTTGTTTTTATCCGCGTAGCTCTCTTTCGAACATTTTTGTCGACATTTGAGTGCCCGCTGCAGAAGTATCTGCTCAGGGACCTTTAGTTCTTAGCGGATATTCGGCGGTTATGAATCTGTAGTTGCAATTTAAACAGCTTCCTGATTCACAGGCAACTCATTAACGAAGTAATGAGAGCTGGAGGAATCCTTTCATCATCGGAAGCTGTAGCTCAATGCGAATATTGAACAAGTGATCAATATGACGGGCCTTGAGAAAAAATTCAAATTCTGCAATGCCTGTTCACAACTAAAAGAATCAAGTTTGAAGTATATTCTTATTTTTTATTCAGTTCTCGTGCACCCTGACCGGGCCGTGGATGTCATCAAGCGAAGTACCCAATCCAACTTTTTACTGGGAGCAGCTATAATTTTGCATAATTTTGGCCACCATAGCATTTTCATCAGCTATGTCAAGAATTTATCGATGGGCCGGCCAAAAAGTAAGACTGGGTAAGAAAGTACGGACGCCTAATGACACAAGCCATAACTTCGCTTGGCGTCAAACGTACAGCTATTCGCTTATTGACGCGGCCACGTCGAGCGATCAGTCCCACGGCTGTGTGCGTGGTGACCACGGTCTCCACTGCCGGGTTGTGCTTGTCCACGTTGCGACCTTCCAAAACGTCTGCTGCGTCACAACAAAAATCTAACTCGCATAACGTGTCCTAAATTTTATAAATAAACTAGACGACAGGTGACCCGTTGGGTCAAATAAAATGTATCAAAATCAAACCGTATCCAGAAATATATCCTACGCAGTTAAGTCGGTATCCACAATACAGGATTAAACGAAGAGTATAAATTTCGAAAATCTCAGAGCCGACAGACGAGCGATTCTGCCCTCTTTCTCATTCCCGTATCCACTTTACAAACTTCCCCGACTTAAATTCCTTTCTTTTACATGACATAAGTGTATATTTTCCCTTCTGTGCACGGTTTCAAACAAACAAACAAAGAAGATGACCAGAGTTTTAGTTGTATACTAGATAGAGAGATATTGTTGTAACAAAACACTTTTCTTCGCTGTCTTCAGCCTTAGAAATATTAAAACACAACCTCGTTTATTTCTGTGCTTACTCAGGTACTCTCAACATATAAAAGCGCGGTACATCCAATTTAGTCAGCATATTTGGTGACAAGCCCTCCTTAAAACAAATCCGCTCTGAAAAAAAGATACTGTAGAATTTAACGTTCATTGTGAATGCAAAACTAAAGGCCAAACATTAATGAAAACAATCGGATAATGGCTTGTAATTAATTCTACTTGACGCTTCAGGCTGCAGCTGCTGAGTGATAGTGCATGACAAGCCCTGGAACGCAGTACCGAAATTAACACATAAACAAGGGCTAGGACTGCTGATGTCCTGATGTAAGGATCACCCTCCTATGAATATTTAGGCAGGGCTAGCGCAGTAAATGGTGCGCGCTTTCGGTTCCAGAATTGGGAGTCTTATGGCCTGAGGGCCCAATTAAGGAGCAACTAGAAACGCCAAACAGACGGGGAGCTGTCTGCTGTAACCCTCCTACATCTTGGCGCAACGAGACGCTTCTCGAATTATCAATGTATCTACAAATTTACTTCAAGTATCCAATGACACAAACGATTCTCGAAAATGCTTACTGCAAGAAGAATTCAACAAAATATTGTTCTTTTACTGAGAAATTTCACTTCTCTACTTCACTACTGCGTGTTTTTCAGAAACCGATAATGCGGCGACGAGAAGAGCTGTTGACCCAGAGTTCTGTAAGCAGCGGTCGCAACACGGGAACGCAATTATAGTCACCTCGTGTCCCTCCAAGGCAGGGCGCCCCAAATGCCAAACAGTTGGCCTAAATTTTAAAAGAAGAAAAAGTCAGAAATAAGAAAAAATGATCATCACAAGCATTTTGCCGCGTGAAAATGAACTTGAGACTCAAATACTACGTTGAGCTCCATGATGGAAACTGCAATTTTTGAATTCTGTACCTACTTGAGTAGACTTAAAAGCACTGACTTACGCGAACTGTAAAATAAGTAGTACGAAACAGTGTACTGGGTGCAAACTTATGTACAACGATTTTTTTTCAAGTACCAATGAAGTTCACTTCTTTAACATCTACCACTGATTCAGGAGATGTACGACGAAAAAAGACTTCATATTTTTATTATAAGAATTTAGTCTCCGCAAAACATGAAGTTCTAAGCCAAATTAAAAAAACAGTTTAAGCTCTAGGAAGACTTAGTTCCGAGTTTGTCTTTAGGAAGATTTAGTTCCGAGTTTGTCTTTAGGAAGATTTAGTTCAGAGTTTGTCTTTAGGAAGATTTAGATCCGAGTTTGTCTTTAGGAAGATTTAGTTCAGAGTTTGTCTTTAGGAAGATCTAGTTCCGAGTTTGTCTTTAGGAAGATTTAGTTCCGAGTTTATCTTTAGGAAGATTTAGTTCATAGTTTGTCTTTAGGAAGATTTAGTTCCGCGTATGTCTTTATTCAGCCTCTAATCTACGGTATCCGTGACGAGCCAGCCGTACATTCTGAGTCTTTACGGAGCCAGTCATTCTAGCGGCATGTGGCCAGCCGCTAGATATTGCCCGCCATTTTTCTTCAAAAACGAGTGACATGAGGAAAATTTTGTGACCTCTGTGAAGCCTCAAATTTTTTTCTCACTAACTAAGTTATTGAACGAAATAGAGATGAAAATAAAGTGAATCCAGAAGTGCCATGTGAGTAGGCATATAAAGCTCTAATTTTTCGGGCGGTGGCAAAAAATAGGTAACTCGTGATGAAGTGAATACTAAATCTAAAAAGGACGTATTTGGAGGTGTTATTGTTGGTAAATTGCATATTTCATCTCATTGTACGCTGGGACCGGCGCACAGGGAGAGGCGGAATGAGCAGAGCAGAATTTACGTGCAAGTGTTGGTTTTAAATCTGCTCGAAATAAGGGCTGGTGAGAGAGATTCCTGCGTGATGATGTGGGTCGTTTGGAGCCGCGTTTACGAGTGCTGCTCCTCATGGCAGCCGCAGCACAGCAGTGCTCGTCTCGCCCTAACTTTTGAGAACACCTCCCGAAAGCTTATCCAATTTGTAATAAACTCACTTTAAGAGGAATGACTTCCGTAATGGCACAATTCAAGGCGCCCTGTGCCTGACTCACGAATCTGACAACAGAAACTTCACACCACAGATACTTCAGTGTTCAGAAGTCCGTTGGAATGTAGGCAGTAATAAAATTTTCAAATCAGTTAAATAATGCTTACGAAATTTACCTACAGATAAGTGAAATACATACGTCTTTACTAATCTCAACTTGGTTTTCCATAGATTCATTCCTGTTTTATTTCTAAATAGAATATTGGACATGAATTTCAGCTTATGGATAAAACCTGTGAAAACTTTTATAGAGTCATTTCTTCCAAACACTTCAAAAATGCACGCCCTCAGTCAGAAAACTGAAGGCCTGTTGGTATTTCATAGCACACAATAGGTCTCAGCCCGGGAAAAAGAGGTGAGCTACGCCTCAAATACCTTGCTATGGTTCCCGTTGAACTAACGCGTCCTCTTACGCTCAGAGCCCTATCGACCGAAACTAAACAATACCCAATAACGAGTGAGAAATTGAAAAAAATAACTGACCCCGAAATAAGCTACTCTTCAAATTAGACTGAAGGTATGACGAGTTTTACAAAATTAATGTACATGTCATGTAACTGATGCTCGTCTACCTTATTATTTCCTTGAACAAGCTAGTTCTCTGCCAAATGTCCCCTTTTGAACACATTTGTGAATGGTAAAAATTTGTTTTGATACCACAAACTGCAGGGGCTTCAGAAAATTCATGAAAAAAACGGGCATCGTGTGCAATGTTCCCCCATCTGCAAAGAATTGCTCTCTGCACCGAGTTGGAATTCAGACGCAAGCCTAGGGACCCACTCGCTCTCACGGGGTCATGAGCCAGCAAATACGGCCCCGAGGGATACTTGTCTCTCCAATGCTAATGACCTCACACGGACAACGGGTCCGGTAAAATAAAAAGCTTTCACGTTACGAGTCAAAGAAACTTGAGCCCAATGCCAGGGTTTGGGCGAAGTTAAGTTCTCAGAATGGCGAGTCGTACGAGCATTGATTAGAGCGGCCTCATAATGAGGGACTTATGCACCGTGTGACTCAACTGAAAATGATTTCGCGGAACTCTGCAATGCCATTTCCGGGGGGATGAAATTCTTTCACTGCCTCTTCACCACAGCTTTTTGTGATCACTGCGCACATTTCTGAGCGGCGGCCAGCTTGTGAGGCACCGAGAGCGTCCATGTGGACACGCTGGCTTAATGTGGTCATACCTCACAAAGCAGCATCGGTGACACTGCTGATCGTCAAATTTATTGAAATGTTTTTGAAATTTTCGTACATTTAATCTAAACAGGATAGCACAAAACCTGAGGGCACTTCGATTGGTTCACAGTCGTTTTTCTTTAAATGAAACAAAGTCCCCTAAGTCAGTATGATTTATATCAAGGACATTTAAAAAGTTAAAACTTAAATCTCTTATTCATTAGTGTTTTAGTTGTAAATCTTTGCAATTTTCTCAGTACTAAGATAATAAAGTTGTGTGATGCAATGTCGTCTTAGCTGAACAATTGTCATAACATGGAGTATGTTAAGTACAATGTTCTTCATTACCTCTCCAAACCCTCAACTTTTCAAAATTATTTAGGCCATTGCGTGCTAAAACTCTCGGGAAGCTACTAATCATATTTACTACTACAGTCAATCAATAAACCCGTTCAGTCTACAAAATTGTTTGTAGAGATTGAGTGTTTAGTAGACGTGATTTGCAGCTTCTTTGGAGGCTTAACAATCAATGCACTCGAACAAGTTCTTAAGTATTAATTTTCGTAAACATATTTAGTTTATATCTTGCATTTGGCAGCAAGGTTACTGCCTTAATGTGTAACATCTTAAGTAATATCGCCGCAACGTATTAAGTAACACCGCCGTAACATATTAAGTAACACCGCCGTAACGTATTAAGTATCATCGCCGTAACGTATTAAGTAACATCTCCGTGACGTATTAAGTAACATCACCGTTACGTATTAAGTAACATCACCGTAACGTTTTAAGTAGCATCGCCGTTACGTATTAAGTAACATCGTCGTAACATATTAAGTAACATCGCCGTAACGTATTATGTAACACCGCCGCAACGTATTAAGTAACATCGTCGTAACGTATTAAGTAACATTGCTACCAAAAGAGAGCAGTAAACTTTAGGCAGGCTTAAGGAACATGGTACTTTACAAAGGCGTAAATGTCTTCATGTGTTTCAGGTTTTGAATAAGCCCGTAATACGACTACCAAATAAGAAAAGAATGCCTGAGACAAGTTATATTCTCAGCATATGCACGTCTGACTCTTCAACGCCCACACTGGTGTTATACATATAACTGCTGCGCGCTCTGTCTCTCAGGAAATTCAAATTAACGACGAAAAAAATATAAAATTGAATCGCCACGCAGTGCGCCTTAATGCATTACCTCAACACTAGATTTACTTAATGAATTTGTAGATTTGCTTTAAATGAACACATTAGCGAAAAAAGCAAGCCTCGTTCAGCCCTCGCGGCGGCCAAGTTCTGGACGAACGGGAGCAGAAAAAATGACCAGCGAGTCCTTCTTTCGAGAAGTTCGTCAGGGCTACAAAAGTCAGCCTTTATACTCTCGAGTGCACAGCTAGGCTTGCCTCGGCAATGGTGCTCAGTGGGGAACAACACTAAGGAACAAAAACTTTCAAACCGAATGAACTATTTCATGCTACGAAAACATACCAAATAGGGTTAACATTTTCCAGTGCAAAACAATAAATTCATAAAGTGTTTTATGGAGACATTTTAATCATACACATAAAGCGTTTCAATAGTTTTGATATAAGTTACACATTTTTTCAAGTTTTCAATTCCCCTTTGAATGTTGACTACCGGTTGATCGGAAACGTGCAGTCAAAACAGAAGTCACAAATGCGCAAAAAAGCGAGGCTTGTTTGGCATGAATCCGAAAGCTATAAATATGTAATTTCATTTCGTTGAACGGATGAGTTTACTTGAAACAGTACCCTGTTGATATCATGAAGAAAGGAAGCACTTTTCAAATTACATTTTCATCCTCTCTCGCATGATTTCACTCTACAGACCTCAAAATCAGGTCAACGTTTTCTGATCCACGCCGTGCCCAGGCCACGACTAATGTAAGCATGTAACCAACAGCCTCATGTGTTGGCATAGCAATTGCTTTGGGATGCTCTAAGTTTTTCTTTCCAGAACAATGAAGATGTACTTTTGTAAGCCGTAATCTTTATTTTTTAGCATAGTGTGTTGGATCGTTGCTTCTTGCAAGCATTCCGGCAAGTAACGGAGCTAATAATATATATCATCCCAACGAGTCATCCTGACGTCAAGCCATCCCCCATGCAAGGCTCTCCCGCCACTGTAGCCACATGCTGGCGCATTCACTGGCTGTCAATATTCTACTGTAACCAATACAAGGTGGCTGTAAAAGGCTCGGAGTGGCACAGAGTACACTGCAAATAACTCCAAGGGGAAGATGAACTTAGCAGAACAAATTCTTCAGCCGTACTGGGTCTTCGGCAAACTGATTATAATAAACTGGAATAGAACGTGACAGAAAGAAAGAGACAAGTGGCCATTCTCAAACCTCTGCGCAAGTTCCACAACGCACAGGCACCCTTGAAGGAGTGAAGTAGGATGAGCAAGGCAAATCAGAGAACTGCTGGTTGTACTACGCGTACACGAGAGCAGGAACAAATGTAGGTATGGCGTAAATATCTGTCACGTATTTAATGGTCGATTTTGGGTCCTCATTAGTGCCTGTACATTTGTAAGGATGCAGTTATTCATTTCATCAAAAAGAGTTTTTCGTTATTATTTGGGGTCACAATCGTATGGTTATGGTACGAATAATAGATATTTCCTGTCGGAAACCACTGGAAAAGACTAGAATAATCAAATGAAGATTGATCGGAAAACTCGATCAATGAATACGATTAAGTAAGCTAATGCCGAAATCCCATGTGGGCATTTACGGAATTTCCATTTAAATGCTGGTGTCTCATCTGTCGATAAAACGCGTGCAGCGCGAGCGCGGTAACAAAGCCAACGTCAAAAGCAGCCTTGTCATTTAGAATTAAACGAATCTCAGTTGGTCACCTGGATAAAATACATCGATCAATCATTAGTCAGTTGTTGTTGATAACGTATTTTTTTAACCGTGAAATGAGTTTCGCTTTCAGTTAGCGACTCCGAGTAACCACCCCTTAGCTTCATAGAGCAACATCAATATCGCATTATTGCTGAACTTCGGACAAGATAGGGAAATTCTGATTAGCTTGAAGGCCATTTGTATAAATGTTCATACAGCTTGCAGTAAATAAGTATTAACCCTTAAACGACCAAACCATTTTTGCAATGAAGCTGCATTTAGCTTTGTATGAAAAACTAGCTACAGTTTTACGTTTATGTGTGATAAGGCTGCATTTAGTTACCCGAACACTTAGCATCAACTTTATGAAACGGACCTATGTAGAACCACTTGTCCTGGTAGGGTTAATGCAGTGAACACACGAATGCCAATGGAGAATCAAGGAACAAGTCTGCCCAGATTTAGGGAGGGATGTAGCAAGGATTGTGTTCTGACCGGATGCGTTCTGCCTCCAATAGCAGTCTTAGCAGAATTACTTTAAGACTGTTCTATTTAGAGTGGTAAACTTTAGGAGGAGACAACTGTCTTAGGATGTCTTACAGTTTGAACAAGTCATAACATCTCCAGCAAGCAGGAGAAGTAGGTATAGATACCCATACGAGACATTGTACCGATAGACGTGTGAACAACTGTTTCATTTGTTCTTCATTTTGGATAGGTTAACAACGCGACTACTAAGTAGGAGACGTAAGCCAAAGATATGTTTAATCCTATTAAGAGTACTGTCAAGAATTATTGACCTTAAAAATATTGAAGATTATTCTTAAATTCTCAATGTTTCGTTCAAATCTACGATGAAAATGCGGCCATGGGCATACATTGAGAACCATTACGTTAGCTAAATTCATCTGAAATATAAGTTTGTTCTTTTACGGTTAAAAAACTTGGTGCTTTCCAAACATGAGTGCCATCAGCCACCCAAATGAGCGAGGGTTTCACTTCATATTGCGGGAGACTGAGATCCTGGGACCGCTCCAGCGGCGCCAGTCACTGCCTCGAGGAAGCGCACATCGCAATTAGACATCCTGACCGGATGCTGCTCAGAAATAATACGAGCCTTCATCTTCTTAATAACTCTCTCCACATTATTGCGGCTCAGCCTAGCAAATATTCCGCCAGAGATGAGGTGAACAGCGCGTTAAAAATGATACGGAATGTCATTTTCCAGATAGCTTTGCATGCGATATTCTATCTAAGGGGAGAACATTTACACGTAACGAGTGCTCGAAGCAGTACTCGTACTTGTTACTCGAGTACTTGTTACTTGTTACTCGAAGCAGTACTCGAACAATAAAACAGGTAAGGTTTTCATTGAGAAAAGGATTATTCTCAATGAAAACCTTACCTGTTTTATTGTTCTGAGAGAACAAAGATGTATTTTAAAAAGTTGAACAGAAATAAAGGGAATACTATCAATTGTATCTATCAGTCGCTCGAACCCATAAAATTACACGGTGATGGAACATTCGAAGACAGTGGTGCTGTGTAGTACCTTTTATCAATAAAATACTTAATATGCATGATCATCAATTTTCTCTATCACTGTTCTGGTATTATCATGGTTCAGTGTAGAAATGTTCGTCGATTAGAAAGAGAGCTCGAAAGCTCCTAACTGTTAAAAGCTCCGTAAAATGGACAGATTTTTAAAAAGTCCTGCGGTCATTAGGGGAGTCTTTTTCGGCGGGGAAATTCAAGACGATACCGAGCAAATGGACGACGGCTCAGAATGGGATAATTTATTATTCATAATGCTTCGTATTCAGATCTCCTGAAAAAAACTCGGGAAAGAACTGCCCGCGCGACCGCCTAAAAATCGGTAATAACGATCCCTACGTATCAAACACAAGTTGCTCGCTCAAAGTAGTCGGAAATTTCAAGGGAATTATGCTCTAATGGAAGTCAGAGGCGGAAAACAACTATTTCTCTAGTATGATTGAGGAAAAAACGTCACATATGCTAGTAAATGCTAAAATAATTATTTATTTAAAATACTGTTTTATCATTCATCACAGCCAGAAAGAAGACACGCAATAATGCCATGGGAGATGTTATGATGATGAAAAAATCAAAGGAGAACCTGATCATAGCAATGGATTCAACAGGTTTGGCTTAGACGAGTACAATTAGAAGGGATAATGATTGTAGGAAAAGTTATTGAATCTGTCTGTCCACAGAGTTTGATGGCGCGGCGATAAAAAGCAACGATGCGGTAGAGATCGTAAAAGAATTAATGTCTGCGTGAGAAGTTTAGGTGCATAGCTGCGCGGCAATTCCTGCAAAACACGGAGGATTAGCGTGGAAATTGATACATAGCGACAAATTAAATAACTATCAATATACAGTGGACTGTCACAAATATCATTATTTAATCAGAAAATGTAAGCAGCACGAAACGTAGATGCGGGCTAGTTTCTGCTGCGGCAATAGTTACACGGAAATACAAAACTTAAGGCGGGTACTTTTTTACCCTATGCTTGTACTACGGGCTTGTACGGTCAAGAATTATAGGTACTATAAATAATAAAGTTTAGCCCTAAATTTTAATTGTTTCATTCAAATTAAGATGCACATGCATATGCACACAAGTGCATAAAATGAGACCGATTACTGTAGTAATATGTCCATTTGAAATTTGAGTCAGACCTATCGGGGTTGACGTAAAGTTTTAGATGTGCTGAGGGTTGGGAATAGGCGCGGAGCATTGGGCTTCGCTTGAGTTGTAGCATTATTGCCAGCGGATTTCCCCATCAGACGCGTCTAGTTCCAAAGCCGTGTTCGATTACTCACCTTGAACAGAGCGAGCAATAAGGAAGCACGAAAGCAATACCTTGAAGAGGGAGGAATTCTTGAGCGTGGATTTGAAATTGTTGTTGACTTGATACGGTTGAAGAGTAATATAAAAATTAATGATGATAATGAACGATAAAAGCCGGGTAAGGAAAGCTATAAAGTCGAAGTTAATCGAACGTACATATGATTTCCATGTTCGGAAAAAAGAGCACAAAACAAATCGATATAAGCATGCTCATAAATATTTTAAAATTTGCTCTCTTCAGAAATCTTAATGAGCAATTGATGGGGCTGAAGTTAATTTGATCTAAACTAGTAGACCTATTTTGTAAATTCTTACCTAGTTTTCATAACTTTGAACATTTGCCGACTTCCCAATGGGGAAAATTTCCTAATCTCATTGCCCATCTTGTCTTAATAATCGACCAATCCGGGACTGAAATCCTGCCCTGTCACCCTCATGTGACTACGTCTAGAGAAATGTTGTCTGCCGCTCGAGCGCCGCTGTCCTGTGGCTGTACCTTTACGGGGGAGGACGATGAATCTGTGGCTATTTTCTCACTTTTCTCTACAAGTTCAGTTTTGAACAGCCAAGTTGGTGAGCTGGTACTATGTGGTATGGTCGTCAGTTTTTGTAATCGAGATGTCATCAAGATCTACGATAATTCAAAAGTTTTTGACCAGATTTTTGGTTTAAGTAGATCACTTTTCCATTTGATGAACCGAGTAAAGTAGCAGTGCCTCTCTGACAGCAAAGTTAGTTATGAACAACCGCGCTTTTTAAACAAGCACAACTGTATGAGGTAGTGGCTCTGTGGCGCAGTGGCTAAGCGTTCTGAGCTTAAGTGAGGGAACAAGGTTCGACTCCAGGTTGAGTTGACGAATTTTCATAAAATCACGGAAAGCTTCCCTCGTTAAAAGAAGCCTAATTCTACAGGTTAATCCTGTTGGAATAAATACAATTTCTTTCTTCTTTCATATGCAAAAAATGAAAAAAGTCGATATTCTTTACTAAAGCAAAAATACAACTTCCAGGACTAAGACTTTAAACACAGCGTAGGTTTGAAAATCCTAAGCAATCTTATAGGGAAATTAACAAGAACCTTTAACAAGCTTGGGTCCTCGATGTGTTAAGCGATAACGAAATTTATCGCTTGTATCTAAAGATGAAACACCGAATAACTATGAAAGTAATTATTCATACCTTTAATTTATAACAATTTCGAGCCAAGCCATAGTAGTGAAAACCTCTATGAAGGTCGATACTTTACATTCATTTGATGGTATAAGTTCAAATAGAAATCCAACTCGTTTTCAACCTCTTCCCTTGATGTCAAGCTATGACCATCCAAACGTTTTTGTCGTCCTCTGAAGAAAGAATAATTCGTAGGAGCATAGCTATAAATATTTCCAAAAAGCGAATTCATCCGGTAACTTTCAAGGTAACATATTATTTTCCCATGAACACAAAAGATTGAGAAACTGGAATCATCGCGTTAATCTGGCCGTGGTGCGCGTGCTGACGATCCTCCGGTGTGGCAATTAGGCGCCAGGCTGGGGCAGACGGACGTGCCATTTGTGAGACAAGGACTTGGGAACACGAGGCGGCTGCATCAGGTGGAGGGTGTAGTGACCACTACATGATGAAGAAACCGAATGGAGCGTTG
>VOMN01040128.1:0-10069 GCA_014899125.1 Orchestia grillus
GGTATACATCCTGATCCCGGTTCTTCGTCATTCCTCATTTGATTTTAAACCTGTATCCAATGTAAATTACTTGTGGTAAATAAATGCTTTTAAATGTTTCTAAACACATGACCTCCGTAATTGTTAGAGCGGGCAGCAATCTCCAATCGTGGAAGTCTCCTTTCAGTCTTGCAAAAGAGGGCACAAAAGTGGATTCGAATTCATACATTGATGAAGTTTTATTTCCAACCCTTCGCGATATGAAGAAACGCTTCAAGAAAGGCTCCAAAACGGCGTGCTTAGCACGCCTCCAAAACATAAAACTCAGGCGATACGTCAAGTCAATTTTCCTCTTTCTGGAGTAAGGAAATGTGGCCTTAATCTTCGCCAGATTTTATTCCTATATTGGAGGCTGGTACTTGTACATCGCTCCATGGCGCCGTCGACGATTTCAAATTATCACTGAAGGAATCCTGGGAGAAAATTCTACAAAAAGCTGTGAGCATCAACAGAAATTTTTAGAGAGCGACTTCAAAAAATAACCAGGACAAACGGGAGGCTCGTTGAAAAATACACCCTGACAACGTATCGAGATCTAATATTAGTTACATGTAATATTAATATTTCACTATGTTGTTTTCCTATTGAATTATTAAAAACGTATTCAGTCGGGGAACTCTCCCCGTACTTTATACACGGCATCTCAAAAAATATATACTAAGTGCTAATAAAATGTACCCCAATAAACCGATTTTATCATACATGGTCTCATTGAATGCAGAAATTCATTCTGTATCACATTATTGCAAAAAATTTTCCAAATTAAAAAAACCTTTGCATTTGGGAAACATTAATGTGACAACTCGAAATGGATTTGTCCGGAATTCGAGGACACTCTAATTCATAATGGAAAACAAATTTTATGAATAACTTTAGATATGATACTTATACATAGTAATATATATGGTAATCTGTTGGAAATGTTTTCATTTAATTTCATCAATGATTTTTTTTTTCATTATTCCAGTGTACAAAAAATAGAACGTGCTGGTGTCCAATAACTGAGAAGTGAATGCAGAAACTAGTACTTCAAATTCTGTATCTTTTTTGAAATGTTTCAAGGGAAACAGTATGCATAATCTAACGTCGGTTATACGAAAAAAGGATCCTTCTGTCAACATACATATTATTTTGTGCTTTTAGTTACGTTGTATGACAGTGAACATTCAAATACGTTCGTCCTTAATTAGAATATTTGTAAGTTCATAGCCTTAGAATCACCATAGAAGTAAAACATATATTTTTTGCTGTACTTTACGTCGATAAATTGTGCTTTTTGAAATAACATTTTGTCAGTGAAGAAATGACATAGTTTGAAATTGTGGCCCTCACAGGCGGGAAGTATATCTATAAAACAGCAAATACAGTCAATGCATCATTTTGTACAACGAATCTTTAAAAACTTCGTTGAACAAAAGATGTGCTCTCAGGGTCTCAGATGCATCTGTACTGATCTCAATTGCATCTATACTATTCTCATTTCGATGTATTTCTAGCCTTTCACTTTTACAGCAAATTCTTATATACAGGGTGTCCCAAAAAAATGTACACCTCCCTTTTAAGTGCTAATAAAATGGAACCCAATGTACCGATTTTATCGTGTTTGATCTCCTTGGATGAAGAAACTCATTCTATATCACACCATTGCAGAAATTTTGCAAATTAAAAAAAGCCTTACATTTGGAAAAAATTGTTCCTTCGGCACGTAATTTTTTTATTTTCTTGATTCATTTCTGAAATCATATTCATATTTTCTTGAATTCTAGCACTTCTTTTTCTTTCACTTCTTCCCTCGTCCAAATCGAGCATAGTTCTTCTTCATTAAATTTGCGCACAATAAGGAACAAGGTCAATTTAGTTGGAGACGCTCTTTCACGAAAAGATTCTGAAAATTGCTGGCACACTTGTTGGTAGCNCTCCTTTGTTAGTTGCATCTTGAAGGGATTGGATTAAGCTTAAGCTACGTGCCCATTAACTTGCCTTCATCTGCAGCAAGAAAACAAAGTTTGAGTTTTTATACATGCTAGACAAAGAAATCATGTACACAAATTCTTTGGAAGTGTGGACATTTTTTTAAGCTTTTTATAGCAGGTTTGACTTTTTTCACCTGTTATTCATACTAAATGCGTTCACATATTTTCACCAAATACGTCAACATAGAAAAGAATTCATGCAGAAACTTGTAGAGAAGCTGATTGTCCGAAATTGGGATGCATTTAGAATACCACTTCTCGTACTGCACCTCATACGAGTAAATTTTGGTCACAAACAACCGAGCGCTCCAAATGGCACGAGCTAAAAACGTTATCGAGCTGTGCGTCGAATGTCTGGAAGTAACTGCACATACTCGTTGGCTTTCATTGATTGAACGAGCGTGGCCATTGCTTGTAATTTATGGATAATAACGTAGTCAATTTTCATTGGTAATAGCTGATAGATGCAAATTGCTAGGAGCGAGAGGAAAGAGAACAGCGTGGGGTAAAAATAAATACCTAAATAAATGAACACAACTGAGACTGAAAATTGACGAGAACGATACTCTGTTGCATCGTTCGGCAACGTCTGAGTCGATACAGGTTTTTCGAGTGGCTGAGAAAACAGCGATAGCGTTAGGATTTCGGTAGCGTACAACATACTTATTACTCTAAATAACCAGGAAAACTACAACTTTTTTGTGCTCGTAGATTATGCAACTTTAAAAAGTAGAAAATTCGTTACTCCACTTTATCAATTTCAAGCTACTGTTTCAAATGTGTTTGAACTTCATCCAATCACTTGAATGAATTGAGTCAACTGCCCATGAGCGGAGGTCTTCACTACCCATCCGCTCAACAAAAGAACATTCGGAAAGACTTGGATAACACAAGCGAGTTGCACTACAGCATACAACACGAGGTCCCCTCCAGGTAAAGACGGATGGAGTGCGTGCATAAATATTTATTCATTAGGGATTCTTATCGTAAAATTACATTTCCTGAAGTATTGCCGAGTTATATTTTTGGTTTGCAGTAGCTACGTCTTACACCTTCTATTATACGATCGTATGGTACGCGAAATCTACAAAGGGTGTGAAAGAGCCTGACTTGTAGCTGCCTCATGTTGAACTGTGATGCTGGGCAGTGGGGCCCCGAAATGTCTACGAACCGTCAATAATAGCCCTTCTTATGGTATTTCTGAACGAAATTTTCATAGGGAACTTCATGTAATAGATATATGGAGCAGAGTGGCTCGTAACGGGCCGATGTTAACTTCTACCCACGTGACCAATCTTTTATAAGGTCCAAAGCACACTCACATTCGATTGTAGAGAAGTAGAGATGTGCCATGTGGTCAGATGAATCAAAATTCTGTCTCTATAGCTAAGATTCTCTCCGACGTGTTCATCGAAGATCTCATGAAGCCTGCAACGAAGCCTAGCTGTGTGCAAGGGAGATACAAAAGAAGGAGAGTGAGTCCGTCATGTTCTGGGTCTGTTCAATTACACTAAAGTGAGTCATCTAGTTGAAGTATCGGACAAACCGAACTAGAATAACTACATATGTTCAGCTATTAGGTAACCAATTTTTACCTTTTGCATATTCGACTGAAGAAAGATATATTGTTTTGCTTATCTTCCAGGATGGCAACTGACCGTCGCATGGGGTGAGAACTATCATTAATTAGCATGGCAGTCATTCAGGATATATTAGGCATTTAGATTGGCCAGCTAAGGCCATAGACATCAACCCAATTGAAAATTTGTCTAAAGAAAATGAAAATTTGAATTGCGAATTTGAACTGCGAAAGAAAATTTATCTTTGAAAATCTA
Organism: Orchestia grillus; assembly: GCA_014899125.1. Classification (NCBI taxonomy): domain Eukaryota; kingdom Metazoa; phylum Arthropoda; class Malacostraca; order Amphipoda; family Talitridae; genus Orchestia; species Orchestia grillus. Next base: position 3,848 of record VOMN01040128.1, read on the forward strand.
GAACGACAAGTTAGACGTCAAGAAGATTGTACACGTACTGTGACCGCGCTACGAGAATAGTTGATGGAAGAGTGATTTAAAATCAACCAGGTGTACATTAGTATACTTTTAGGCTCAAAGCTGCGCAGAATTCATGCCTTAATTCGAGCTCGCGGAAGTTCTACACCATATAAGTAGCACGTGACGAATTTTTATCCTTGATGCTACCGCAATGATTGCTGCATTTATATCTTATTTATTTAGTTCAATAGAGCGTTAACTTTTCGCCTCCAGGGATTTCAACTCTAATTTCCAAAATCAAACAAATAACTGCAACCAATTGCACATAATTTTGGACAAACGGTTTCCTGAAAATATAAACGAAATGGTTAAATACGCTAAGACTGAATTACCTACAGTAGCTAATTTGAAAGAACACAATAACATAAAATTCTCCAGCACACTAAAGGTGAGGGTAAAATAACTGGAAAATTAACCTATGCTACCCAATAAATTAGTTCAATTGTGCATAGGGGCTCAGTCTGATCGAGCTTAAAGCCAAAACACTGTTCCCGACAAGATATGCGTGGACGTAACGACCACCAGAGACCTTACGCAACCAACCTTGAATGCAGTCAGAGCAGAGTTTTAATCTGCTCTCTTCAGGTTCTAGGGTGCCCAACTTTAACTCAATGCCACTTGGTTAACGATATAGCGATGTGGAATTCCAATGCAGTAGTTGCGATACAAGTTCCCCTCAGAACCAGGGTGAAAAACTCAATGAACGATTTACCATCGCCGCATAAAATGGGTCAATATGAAACATGTACGAGTCGCAAGTCGTCAATTAACGAGAGTGTAAAATTGCAGTGCTGACTGTAGGTGAGTTCTACGTCTTTGATCCCTTGCAGGTGAAATGTCACAAATAATCAAAGCGTCTGCTTCTTTTGCGTCAACTTTTGAGCAAACACAAATGCGAGCAGCACGGGAAGAACCACTCACTCGAGTACGTAAAAACTACGTCTCGCAACCAACTTCCCCATCTGAAGTGAATATTCGTACAGGTACTTATAAGTTGTAGCCTCAGATGTGATACATGGATAAGACATGTTCTTTTCGATGAGAAACACTGAAAAATGGTCCAATAAATCGGATGTCGACTTATCGTGAATAACTAGTTTGGTCTGTTAAGAAACACCTAAGTACTGTACTATGGCACACCCTAACGAGACCCGTGAACACTTAGTACTGGAAACAAGGATAAAGAGCGCAGTGCATGAAATATTTTAAGTTTGTTCGCAGCGCTCATGATTTATATTACAGTAATAAAATAATGTCAATAATATATATTGCTATTTCATTGCGTAAGATCTTACAGAACACTGATATAATAATAATAATGAATCGATAAAAGATAAAAAGGAACAGTTGAAAGGCTTTATAGGGTCTCCAGAAGATTCATAGAGAGACGCACTTACAGGTTCGTCATGCTTTTACTAATTGTAATTAGATGTTATCATGAATCACAATTTCGAAAATCTGTCTATTTACATACACAGCCTAAATAGACAGATTCTAAAGCGAGTAGCAACTGAAAATACTTGTGTCATAACAAGCAAACCGAGCATGTTATAAAAAGCAAATATGAAGATGGAGCATTTGTTAGCTGGAACCGATTTCACGCTCTATGCGGGGACCACTTCAACGTACTTAGGGCTCCATCACCAGTATTAAATTTCGTGGTGAATAATAGCTGGTATCATTAAATCTTAAGCCATTAAACAATTTTTATGTACCGTAAACAGCAGCTAGCTTTCAATCACGCTTTTGGTGTTAAAAGTAATGTTTAATTAGGTATGAATTGTTTTGAGTACAGTGAGTGGTCTACAGTTAAACAAAACATAAAATAAGAGGAAACGATACAATTTTTACAATATAGTTTTAACCATTTTCATACTGACAGTTTCTAGAATTATTTAACTACCAAATAAAAAAGATCAATATCTGTTTCTCAATCATCAAATGCTCCGTTTTGATAAGCCTTTACGCTACACGTATAGAAAACAAGTCTGAAAGGGTGAGCAAAATAAAAAAATTCTTGCAGAAACGTAATTATTATTTTAAAAATAAAATTCTCAGATTAAACATAGAAAACATCAGAAGTTTATGTAAAACGTAAGTTCAAATTAAGTAAACCGTAAGAATAGTAAATTATTCATGCATGGTTTATTAGTATATTCATAGGAATGCCAAATGGTGTTACATTAAGGTGGACACCCCCAAAAAAAGAAGTGAAATAACATTTGCCCCTGATAAGTGCAATAATTTCTTTAGAGGTCACGTGTATTCGCAGCAGATGCCAATTTCTAGGGGTATGCTCATTACATGCAATATTACTTTATTTAAGGACGTTCTGAGAGTCCGGTAAAGATAACATTAGCGTTGTTGTCGAATGTTCGGATACGTCCTTAAAAAATATATCTTCTGGGCCCTTAAAGGCATATTCATATGCGGTATTCGTTTATATCACAGTTCTATTATCAGTTATGCTCCGTGTGATATGGGCTCAATTCATGGGCAAAACTTTTGCCGTGTTTGTGGTAGTTTCATTTTCAAATCGAATCGTAGTTGCGATATCTAAGTCATGTGCACTGCTATAATCATTCCCGAATTCGGTAGTTCTGCCGAGATGACCATAGACTCTCATTCCTCTCGTTCCGTCGTCACCTCGAGAGGGTCAAGACTGGCGACTAGGCTATTTATTCTCGTAGTACTGTGGTGTCCATTGATAAGAGTATTTTGCGCCAATGAATACATCGTTTCAGCATGTACCTTTAGGTGATCAATTTTTCTTTGGAAATAAGTTCTTAGGCTTTAATATCGATCAAAATGGAACGAACTAGTTCACTTTGTTTCGCCTCAGCAGACGGGACGCCCTCGCGGGCGGCTGGCCCGCACTTTCGACGAATCTGAACGTGCCTTAGTTCAGGTTCGATGTTTGTGGCCGTGAGCCACAAACATTGTCACTGGAACTTGTGACATCGAGCCGCCCTGCCAGGAGCCATATGCACGTCGACAACATCGAGGCGTCAGAACACCTCGTTTAAGAGAAATAAAAACATGAAGCATCAGCAGCCGCCGGTACCCAGAAGAAGATACAGCCACAGTTTTCTACATGCGCATCGCATCAAGCAGAACGGAGCGATTAGAACACATCAGTGTAGTAAGCAACGTCAACGAAGCTACGCGAGGGATTGATGGCAAAGGCGATCTCGAATGTGTTGGTTCGAGGTAAATTGTATTGTTCATTCTTGTACCGCTTAAAGGGATGTCTGCGGCATTTAATTTTATTAAACTTTAACAGCGATTTATTTATACTGACCTGCTGTCTCATATCATCTGTGCCAACATCTCTTTAATTTCTCGCTAAATATGTATGCACGTTCCCAGTATTTTCAATTTTTTCAAAATCCATTTCCCGTGGAAGTACAATAATGAATGTATTTAAATTTAAACTGTGTTTTTTCTTCGTCCTCTTCTTCTGTGGTCAATGGGTGCACTCATATATGCATGCAATGGGTATGAAGCAGCCTCTCAATCCGTGGCGATTTGGTTCATTAATGTAGTGTAATGTATCATTATTTATTTGTCAATACAATTAAATTTTTAATCGTTGTTTTTAGGAATAGAGATAAACACATATTATCATTGTATTAATTTTTTTAGATGTCATTAACCTTTTTTAGCTAATGTGAAAACAAACCAGGTGTCCCGTCACACAAATGTTATTTATCTCAACCAATTTGTGTATCTGAAACCTCAATTGCGAAATAATCTATTAATTTCCCCAAGAGATCAGGGGTCGATAATTAGTTCCCATTCGAACACAACATATTTACCACGATTCTCCGTGGGTTGAATAAAAGAGGAGCGCTTAATTACTCGGTTAAAAAATTACACGGCTCAAAAATGATTGTCAGATAGGTGAAAGGCGAGCACTATTTATTTATTCTCATTACTAAGTTCACTCTTCAATCAAGCCAACGAACACGAACTGGAGACATGTGGAGAAATTGATTAATATACGTACGAGTACAGTAGTAACCTTGTAGAAGATAACTGAAGTGTGAGTGCTCAATCTCATGTAGCATAAATGAGGGGGAACTCTCAAATATTTTGTGACATGAACCACCAAATATTTTTTGTGTGTTTAATAAAGAATTAGGATACATTACCAGTCCACAGATACGGAAATCAAATAGCTGTATTTTAGATCAAACATGACTCGGAGGAGTACTTAGATACAGGATGTGAAAGACACTCCCGTAAGATGGGCCCTCGCGATAGTGATATGTTGAGGATTTACTTCGATAAAACCAAACAATGAAAACATAAAAAATTTCAGTCGATTTTCATTTATGAGCCTAATTACAACAAAGCCTCTAATTCGACGAAATTCAGCGCTTCCCAAGTATGTGCGCTGTAGGGTTTCCAGTAGAACTAAAGGCAAGGGTTAAGAGCTCAAAAGCCACGGCTTTTGAAGAACGCCGTTACACAGACCTTTCGAATAAGAAACAACACAGAGGACTCCAGGCTGCTTAATCAGACGATTTTCAATACATTAAATTCAGACCTTTCAGTCCGTTAATTTTTCTACAGGGTGCGAATGCTACTAAAGCAAATTTGTGAAAAAAATTCTTGATGATACTTCTTTATCAAAGTATTATATAAAGCCGATTCTGGCTTCAATGCCTACTGTTATGCTGGTCCGGAACCGTTAGTAAGCTGAAATTATGTGGGCTGTATTCCTCTCAGATATCACCGGGACGATGGCGGCCTTCAGTGAAGCTACGGTACTTGTGATCCCGATTAGTCTCCCATTCAACAAAGCTCCACACGTAAAAGTTCTTGGGATTTAAATCTGGCGAGTTTGAAGCCGCAAATTGCGAGTCACAGGATCGTTAAATTCTCTGGTAACCAATCTCAGGTTACTATGGCTTTCTGTGAAGGTGCTGAGTCTTGCTGAAAGACGTACCGGCATACTTTATGTATCCTAGGCTTAACAACCATTTTAAAACATTACTACTCGAATATCCAGCACCATTAGCGCTAAGACCATGTGGAAAAATGTAAGGTGGGATGACATGCCTTTCACTTCTCACTACTCTTAAACCATCATAGTTGCAGTGAAAGCGACTATGACTGTATGTCTTTTCATTTCTTGGAGTTAAGTTTTAATTGAAAGGGTTAAATGAAATAAAATAATTTTATAAATGATTCAAGTGTGATATGTACTGAATACAACACATACCCTTAAATAGCCCTCGCACCATGAAATATTGACTAAAAATTTAGACAGGTATATCATTATATATTGGAATGTTTCAATTCAGAAAACGTGTCTTCTTCGATTTTAATAAATACGGCAGAAATGTGAAATCAAAATAGGATCCTAATGAGCTAGTTTAACCCTTTCGCTTACGAATTGCGAAATGCATCCCACAGCTTTTCAAAAAATCGCAGTGGGTATAAAATCGTTGCAAAAACATGAAATGGCATCCCAGAGGGACGCCATTTTTTATTATTGTAAGTGTATTTGCTCTTATAAATAACGTTCCGCCAATTGAAGTGTTTCAAATAAACCGATTAGGATATATAATCCCACTATGAAATACCGATGGGACAAAAAAAAACAGGGCCTGTAACCTAATCCATGGAAGTGGGAATTCATTAACTAATTTTCCAAGTATCCTAGACTTATAGCAAATAATAAATGACATAATTTTATTTTCGAAAAAAAAATCGGTAGTGTTAGGGTTATGGCTAGCTGTGAGACGATATCATCGTTTTAAACACATTTGGTCAGGGTTCCGCTCAAGCTGTTTGATGTTAAATGAGCCCTCGCTTCTGTTCTCATACTTTTGTGCTTGTACTTGGATGTACTTGGAGATGTTTCGGTCGTCACGCCGAGGCCACACTGGGGTGCTGCCACTTTGTGTGCATGGTGTGCCTTCGCAGATTCGCGAGCTGTTAAATGAGACCGTTTCCCTCTGCTGTTTGAAGATGGTGAGGCAAGGGAGGCCTATCAGAGATAGTTTGTAGGAAGTAATCCAGCTTCGTCTTGAAGACGTCCAGAGAACCCTCGAACTTTCTCAGATCTTTAGGCAGAGCGTTGAATAATCTGGTAACATCACAGCGAAGGATTGTTCATGTCTAGTTCGAACGCTACCAGCCGCCCTCGCA
>VOMN01040131.1:0-27157 GCA_014899125.1 Orchestia grillus
AAACACCTTCAGAATCCGTTAAAACATCCAATGCAACTCACAGTTTCTGAAAAAGTATTCCCCAGTGTTATTTCTCAAATTAGGATCAATCTTCACGAAGGACTGCCATCGTCATTGCTGCAGAGCTGTCTTAAGTGTATGTGTGTCTGAATAAGTGATTTTATATTTATATCATACATTTTCTGTGGGTGTCTAAGGAATTCTCTATACAACCGTATCTTATAGCTTGGCCCAAGGGAGTCTCGTAGTAACACTATTCCCTCATACTGTGTTTATACTGGGTATGGGTGATTATACAGGATGTGGGTGATTTTTGCGGGTGTGAGGGAAACTATAGCCGGTGTGGGCGATATAGTGGGTATGGGTGATCATACAGGATGTTGATGATTATGCAGGGTTTGTATCATTACTCTGGGTGTGGGTGATTATACTGGGGGTGATTAATAAACAGGGCGTGGACGAATATACAAGAAGTGCATGATTATACAGAGCATGGATAATTATACAGGATGATTGATTAAACAGGATGTGGGTAATTATATAGGATAGGTGATTATACAGGGTGGGGGATTAAACTATGTGAATGATTATACAGGGGGTGGGGATTATGTAGGGTAAGTGATTACACGAGATGGAGGATTATATAGGATAGGGGATTATATAGGAAGAGGAATTGTACAGGACGGGGGATTATATGTAATGAGTGGTTATACAGGGTCGGTGATGATATAAATTGAGTGGTAATGCAAGGTGGGTGATTATACAGTATACGTCCGCTTATGCCGGTAGCACAAATAAACTTAAAAAACATGAAATTTCATATATCCTTTAAAATTTACTCGATCTCTTTATCAATCGTAACTTTATCGCTACGATTGATATCACTTTTAGAGATATAAAGTGCACTTACGCCCCACACGGCACTCACTTCAAGACTTGGTGCTGGCGGGGTAGCCCCATTCCCGGGCTGCGGTGTTGAGCAGCGCGGGAGGTTTTAAGGTCATTTTTGTAATTTTCCCTTAAATTTGTGTGTCGTGCGCACTCGAAAAAGGTCAGCGCATACCGGCAGAGGTCGTGGAAGGACGATTCAACTCATCTCAGGCATTTCCCTTCAAATTTGAAAATTTAACGAGTTTGCTAGCACTAAGTCGAGAAATACTATGTCCAAACGAGATAACTCGTCCTTTCTAAAGAATGAGTTAATAATGAAATCTATACGTGCAATAGTCGCTGTGACTATTGCAAGCGTAGATTTCAGTTACAGCAGACTCTAGGAAAACTGTTCAATTAGAGACGAGGTCCTATGAACAAACACCTTTGATGTTTACGTCGTGTTTGATTCTGGCACGTGCGAACGCGCTCGCGTACGGAGTACTGTTTATACATACGTGCATAGAATGTCCCCACGGCAGATACGGAGTGCACGTACAGCATGTCCAATTAGGTATGCTGAGCATCATAAGCGTGCTGCCTTTGATGCCTGTAGCCCTTTAACTAACGGAAACACTTGTGATCATACGCAGGTGTACAAGAGCTTCTTCGTATTGGAGATGAGAAATGAACATCCATGATTTGTATAATAGTACTAGACAACCCGTGACCCGTTGGGTCAAATGAAATTTAAATCATGAATTGCTATTAAATAGGTTAATGAAATTTTTATTAAGACAAAGCTCTTTTAATTACAACATTCCGTCAGATGTTTTCAAAATTTTTAGAACGATTTAATTCTAGAGAGTGAATTCTTGTGAGATTCGAAACGTCGAAAGTAAATTTTAGCATGCCCTTGGGAAATATTATTTTTCATCTCGACTCTACATCGAAAACCCTAATAAGGAAAATTGAAAAAAGTAACCGAAAAATCGTGAATAAGGAGTTGTCCCTGGTTTTCAACAACACATGCATAATCTATACTGTACATATAATAATACGGCAATGTTGTCATTTTGTGCGATTATTTTTTTTCTAAGGATTTAAGTATTTCTTTACGTACTGGTGGAATCAGATGGGAGAAAATTACTGGTCCAGGTTCTAGATGACGCATTTTTAATGAGCGAGACTCTCACAGAAAGCAGACCGTATCATTGATGCAGAAAACTACATTATTTTACATGAGATTTTTTATCATTTTGACGCTAGTGTCTGACAGTGCAGGACATGCAGGGGTTCACCCAAGTTTTTAAATATTGCGCTCTCCGTGGTTGTAATTTAGACAGCATATGCTGTACAATTGTTTTTGCTCTCGTTGTCTTGCCAAAACTTGGACGCACTTACCTTGACTGCGGGCTTGATGTTAACTTCGACTTCGTCGTGTGAAAAAACGTCTGAAAATAGCTTTCCAATCAGAGAAAATTTATTGTCCATGCCTCATTTTCTGTTTCAAATTTCAAGTCTCTTAATCTTAAGTTATGAGTCTAAGACAGTCAAACTCTTCATTTCTCGAAAAAAAATTTCTTGGACTCCAAATAGAGCAAGAAGTTGTGACGTATCCAGGCTGCACGCCGATTGTTGGAGTCATTGAAGAAAACCTAAAGGAACTCACTCCTCTGTCTCCAAAGCAGACAATCACGGGATTATCAAGCGAGAAACTACCCTCGTTAGAAGCGATCTCAAGCTATCTCCTTCCGAATGACAAAGGGGCTCATGGACCTGGAAAAGCAAAAAAGAGCTAAACTTTTTTTCAACGTCAATAAGACGCGATAGTTGACCTCATTAATAGCGCATTATGGTGACTGCAGTCAGCGGAAACCCAACGAGCAAACACAAAATCTTTGATGCCGTATAAAATTCCTGGCGATTGTTTCTCAAACACGCTGCTTCTTCTAACGCTCTTGTCCCCTAACGTAGATGAGCTGTTTTAAAAGAAACGTCAGTGTCGGTCTTCGATACACATATGTGACGAGACCCCATGCCATCCAAAATGACGTTAAATCTCATGGGAAACAATGCAATTGTCTGTATCACGGATACGAACTGCCTTGTCTGACAGTCTCGCTGATTAGGAATGCGTGCCTCGAGAACCACGACCCGTGAATTTTCTCCTGTCTAATTCATTGAGGACGTAAATAAATGATTGCAAGCAGAAACAAATCTCCAAGCTTCGTATATCGTGTTAGAGTGTACGTATAAAAAGTTTTTACTAATAGAACTTTTTAAGATGCATAAGTTTTACCTTGCATTGAGAGCGCGATCATGATGCGATTGGAGAGCCCAGCACACTCACATTGACGTGATTGACTTTTTGAGAAATACTGCAACATGGCAACTTGCAGATCACCATTTCGTCTACTCGTCCCCGTTTCATTTAGTTTTCAATCACCCTAACAGCACAGCCCAGGCAATATTCGCATGAATGCTTCATTATACAAACACGAACAACTCAACGCAAAAAGGAGTCAATTTTGCAAAATTCTACAATCCGTGGAGACAAAAATACTTTTTTTTAAATTCAACAATTAACCGAAACGAATTTTGCATTTTTTTTACTACAAGCCAAGTTGCACTTCCCGTGGAGCGAATCTTCTCCGCGCGTACGGAATTTGACACTGGCAGGAGTAGGTGGAGCTGGACTGCATTGATGAAATCAACCTTCAATTTATTAAAAAGTTACGGAGGATTTATTGAAAGACCAGCATGTCTTCTGAAGATCTACTTAGGAAATACTTCTGCACACGGGTGTGAGGAGCTGTACAGGGGTGTGAGGAGCTGTACACGGNTACACGTGTGTGAGGAGCTGTACACGGGTGTGAGGAGCTGCACAAGCAGGCAGCACAGCCCACGCGTTCACTCAGTTCACAACATGAAGCACTGACGGCCGCTGCTGGCACTGAGCGGGGGTGCAGTGCCAGGTAGCAATCGCAAACAAGGGTCGCTAACGAGGGATCCAACCTGCACTACATATTATTTCTGTTGACTTCTCGTGTTATTAAATATAATATCGTACATTCATTTTTTGATCGAACATGTGATTTGATTCCTTTCCTTATGCTATGTATTGCAGCCGAAATTTGTGTTAGTTTTTAATTGATAATCAATTGGATTTAAACTTGAGATGGTTTATATACCACTATATAATAATAGCCTAGTGTTGCTTCCTTGGTTGTTTGGTTGGTCCGTCCGTCTGCCTGTGTGTCGACCTTTTAAGGATTTTGATAAAAGGAAATTCTCGGGACCGTATTCCTAAACTAATAACGAGACTCAGTGAAGGCAGTCCGTATCAGTGATACTGAAAATAGCATAGGTTAAAGTCGGAGTCGCCGTAAATAGGAGGGCATTTCAAAATATTAATGTCATTTTTCCCTCCATTTTTGGCGGGGCGCGTCCACTAGTAGAAATAATAGCATGGTATCAGCAGGACCCGTAAAATTTCACGGAAATTTAGATAAACAAACTTTAGATAAACTAGCCCATGAGAAATTGTCCCCTCAAGTGTTGGACAGAGATTAAAGGTTCAGGGCAGAAATAGTCCGGTCTTGGAAGCAATTTTCTTCTTGATGATGCGAGTAGTCTGGACTCTATTAGGGAAACTCAAAATGTGCCGCGAAGACTGGCTTTTTATAGCAAACCTTGAGGACGTATCCAGGATACTTCGCTCGAGTCCTGAAATTTCACTTAAGAAGTGGTGAAGCGTGACGGAACACTACGTAGGTACAAGTGTATTAATATATAAAAATTGGAGCAGCTCTCGCTTGCAAGAAGAACATCCCGAATTGATGTCCGCCACTGCTCCTCGCACTGCTTGTACCCATCAGCCCAGTCACCCTAGTCTGACTTTTTCGTTTGGGCGTCTGGAAAATCCGAGGATTTAGATCAATTTTGTGTAGAGTTATCTATGGGGCAGTGAAGAATTTAGACTGGAACAGACAGCCTTCATGCAGTGCACCAGCATTTTAGCATTTTGATGAGTCGTTGTGAGTCCACACGCCTTCGAAAGCGTCCGCTGTGAAGGCCTCTGTACGTGTTTTGTGCATGTATGAGCCGTGTTCCTTTATCTCTATTGCTTTATCAAACCTTATCTTTATGTGTATTGTTTTGGACGGTTTATTTCATGAAAATAATTAAGAGCTGAACCGTGCATACTTTATGACACACATTGAAGCAACGCGTGTTATTAAAACTTATATTTTCTAATTGCTTAAATAACGAGGCACTTTGAAAGGCAACGCTAACACATAGCGGCATGTTGAAGCTTGACTTCGATTAAAACTTTGCTGTTATCATGTTCTATTAACTCGAGATAAAAAGTTCTTGCCTTTGTTACCACGAAGTTGTCGTGCGAAAGTATTTTACTCTAAACTTTTGAAAGCTTAACGTTCTGGTGATCTTTTGCTTTTCAATCTTTCTAGAGAGCTGGAGGATCTCAGCGCCCACGGAGCAAGGCGCACATCACACACCAGCATCACTCACTGCAGGTACATGTGTGCATCACCGAGCATCAGGTCCGTTGTTCCCGAGGCGCGCTTTATGACCTGCAACACCAGCATCGCCTTTAATGAATGCAATATACACAGCGCGCCTGCACGTGCCTGCTCGTCAATATTCACGGCACTGGGAGTTATATCGAAGCGCTTGAAGAATCACTTGCAGTTTCTCTTGAATCTTTAAGAGAATTCATTCACGAGTAAGAGCATCAATGACAACAACGAGGATACGTCATGCACTTAACTGCCCTTTTCTATTGCTCTTAGAATAGTGTCAGTGCGAGCCATGGCTCTTGAAGGAAATAATGGCATAAATAATTTCTGTAGAGCTGTTTTAGTAACTTGAAACGAGTCGTTCCTAATTTAAAATCAACGCCTTTTAAGCCCACGAGTAGCCGCAAGCGGCTGGCGTAGGCTGCGGAGGGTCAGACCACACGACTTGTGGCCACTTCCGGCCCTAATTTCCCTTATCCCTGCTATTCGCTCATCAAATTTAGATGCCAACAAGGAGTTAAGAGGCCTGCTTGGCCGAAGATCGCTTTTAAGGAAGAGACTTTGACTTGCGGGTCCCCCGCTGTCGAGGTCGACAATGGCCCGCATGGTAGAACTGCACCGACTACTTGATCAGGGCGCCTGTATTTATAACTAAATACAATATTTACAGCTAAATCCATCAGTTGACGCCAGCTTTTATTGAGTGAGGTGTTCAGAGGCTTGCTGTTGTTTTCAATAAGTGAAAAATGTGCGTAGATGGTGAAAAGTGCACGTGCGAAATGTTTGGCGTGATGGACGTTTTAAGTACTTGAGATGTAATCTTAAAAGGGTGTCAGGAGAGTAATTTGCATCCTTCAGTAAAGTTCAAATCCCTCATCTCCTTCCGGATCCTTTTTCACAGTAGTTATGTTTTTCTATTGCTGAGCCAAGCTTCAATCTCATATCGAAAGGCATTTGGTGAACGATCAGATGGACGATGTTCCAGCTAAAACCCCTGACGAAGCGTCTTGTTTTCAATAGCTGAATCTGCTGTCTCAGAATGACTATTCCCTAAGTACCGACTTTGAAATACATGAATATTTTGGCGTCTGATTAACTACGGTATGCGGTAACATCCCCCTCGAGTTATGGCATCCGCGCTGGATGAGACGGAACACAGACCTGTGGCACAGAAGCTGTTCTCGAGTCTGAGAGCCTGGCTGGTCTCTCCACCGGCCCCCCAAACTAACTCACAGAGCTTCTCACTTACCTTTTGTCATCTCGTCTAATTTGGTACCCTCTGTTGCGCAAACCCTTGATAATAAATGAAGAACTTCTTTCGGACTCTACCGAATATAAAACTCTAAGTCCTGCTAAACGCCCTGATGTTGGTGACAAAAGATAAATTACTTTCGAGAAAAGTCATTTTGCTTGTCGCGTGTCCATCAAGCTCTTTTCGGGCCCGTCAGGTTAATAAAGCAAAAAACATTCTGCAATGAACAACCCCGCGAACGACCCGTGCGACACTGCGTCTGGTGTGAAAAACGAGTACGTACGAATGCCAGTTACGAACCAAGAGCAAAGTATTTTGCTTAGGGGTCGCACGAGCACGTTTAGTAAAGCGTGCACGTTGGAAGAAATAAAAGGAAGCGTTTTACTCTAAGTGAAAATTTGTTAATGTGAACTTATATGTATCGAAATTCATATACGTGTATTCGTATTTATAGATACCATTTTTTAGTTATATGCCTGTTGCTGGCTCACGATAGTCAATCGTCTTTTTAGTTTAAATGAAAACTTGTTCGTGTAGACATTGAGACGCGGAAGGATAAAGCGGAACCGTGGAAGCCTGTCAGGGAGCTACGAAAGGCTGTTAGGGAGCTACGAAAGGCTGTTAGGGAGCTACGAAAGGCTGTTAAGGAGCTACGGAAGGCTGTTAGGGAGCTACGAAAGGCTGTTAGGGAGCTACGGAAGGCTGTTAGGGAGCTACAGAAGGCTGTTAGGGAGCTATGAAAGGCTGTTCGGGAGCAACGAAAGGCTGTTAGGGAGCTCCGGAAGGCTGTTAGGGAGCTACAGAAGGCTATTAGGGAGCTATGAAAGTCTGTTCGGGAGCTACGGAAGGCTGTTAGGGAGCTACGGAAGGCTGTTAGGGAGCTACGGAAGGTGGTGGTTTTTGATATAATCTAAAGAAAACGCAAAGATTATCCAAGTGTTTTAATTACCAAAAAAGTGAATATAGCGACCAGAAAACGACTGCTTTTGCAAAAAAACACAGGTAACGCTCATACCTCCAGCAGCATGGACACGTCTCGAGAATTGTTTCGATTTTAATTAGGTTAATTAGCAATAACAGGGACAGAATAGACTTTTGGAATCAATTGTCCAGCCACGCTAAAAAATAACTAACTAATAGAACACTAGTGCAGGTCCCTTACGGGAAAGCAGATTAAGTCTTATCAGAAAATCATAGAGGAAAAGAAATTAGTCAAGAGAGATTCATTGTCATTATACATACGCTGGTGTCGGCGGTTGAATCAACAGCTGCGCTGTCAGGTCAAGACGGCACAAACGATGCCTGCTGTAGCGAGTCGTGCGGGCTATGTCACGGTGATATGCGCAGGTCTCACCTCAAATCCAGTGTTAAAAGGACTGGCATGTTCTAATTTCGCATTCAATGAACATTAATTGTGGTGCCATGCGCTTATATTCAAATATTCATACGCGGGGTTCCGTGCGAAGTGCGTAAATCGATTGCATACATTATCAATGTAATATCACTTTGACAGCTATTATCAATTAGATTTAATTCTAATATATAAAATGACATATAGACGTACTAGAATTACACGGCATCATAAGAGTAAACACAAACTTTTAATTGCTTGACATCAGTGCCTACATTTTTCTAGGACACGTGCTATTATTTACAAAGAGCGAAGGTATAAAATCAATCTGAATTTACAGAATTGTTATTGTGAACGGGTAAACCAATGCTGAAGCGACTACAGTACTTAGAAAGAATAGCTGTGAATCATCTGGGACGAAATGCGTCATTCGGGAGTTCAATGGCAGAATGTGTGTCAGGTGACGAAATGTTAGCGTTTACGTTACGTCCTCGACATAACAGTCTGCACATCAATGTTCAGAGGTGCAATGCGTTGTGATGAAATCACGAGATATTTATCTCGTTTCTGAAAGCATAAAAATTTTGAATAAGCCCAAGAATGGACCACTCGGTGCGCTCCTGTTGCATCCTTCTATTATATTTAAATGTCTTTGATGGAGCAGTGCATGTGCAATACAGGACAGCAAGGATGAATGAATGCATCGAATAAAATCGAATGAATGCTTTAGCAAATTTACGGGTAATTTAATGCACACCAGTAAAATCATTCATTTGAGGTAAAATGGGGGTCTGTTTACTGACAACATGCTTGACCCGAAGCTGCAACAGACGTTGATTTAGAAAAAATATTATGACAAAGTTGGGGTAATTTCTATCGATGAAGCTGGGTCACAGTGAAACTCGGGGAATTCGTAATAGTGCAATGAAGAGTTTTGAGTGTATTTTCACGTAGCCAGGGATGATTGACGAGCAGTCTTTGAGGACGGGCCCCGCCAAAGAGAAGGCTTACCTGTCGTAATTGAACTGTTGCCATTTGCCACCGAGCGCAGATGCCCTCATTTCAAGGTAAGCGGTGCTAGGGCGCGTTAGAATAGATCTGATTTAGCACCCCAAATGCGTGAAAAATTATATCATTACCTTAGGCAATTCATTTTCTGTGGCTTTGCTGAACGTGAAGTAGCGTGAATGATGTCAGTCCTCACGTGCTAGATCGACAGCCTTGATGAGAGGCGGTATTTCTAAAATGAAAGTAACGCGTGCAACGTATTTACGTATGTAGTTAGGAAGTTCCCGTACGCAGCACTCGGGCTTACTGTCCAATCTCATATATTTGTGCATTGTAAGCAGTAACGAGAGATGATTTCCTTGTCTAACGAAATTTTGTATAAAAATATATGTGTATCATAAATGCAGATCTATGTTACTTGGGTTAGGTTACCTAGACAAGATCCGGTCAATACTCTTGTGTAAAAGTGGATCTGATAGACTACTAACATACGACATCCGTCAAAAACGACGAGACTTGCTACATTTCTTCTTGAAGTGAATGGGATATGCCCCGGGCAGCTTGCAATGGGTGACAGGTACTCCTCATCTTTTCCTCTTAAATCAACTATTCAAACCAATGTATGCTCCCTAAAATATTGTCACACCGTATTTTGTGGAACAATGCATTCAAATTCCTTTAGATTACATTCATTCACGATACGATGTTTAGTACCCTGTGTACGACACCACCGTATGCCAGTGCAGCTGGATCAGGTGAAGGTCAATTTTATCCTACAGTGAATAATTCCTTCAGTCACACTTACATCTGTGTAGATCCATAGAATGAAATTACGCTTTCAATATTATCCTCCTATGAAATTTTAATAATAAATGTAATGGAGACCAACCAACTAACCAAGCGAACAACCAAGCAACCAATAAACTGTGTATTATTTTATAGTAGGATATCTACAATGCACGATCAAAGGTACCGTTGTGATCTCAATTTGTGCCAGTATTGAATTATAATTCCTGGATGGAGCTGGCGTTAAAGACCTGCACTGTAGGAATATCATTTCATGCTGAGCTAGCGGATCTCACTGCCACGTAGATCCCACTCTTAAAATGTGCCGACGTTCCTGTGTGCATTGAAGTCAATTCTCGCATCCACCTTTGGTGCGGACGCAACGCTGACGCCGGAGGTGGTAAAATTCCAATGACGGATTTCGTTAGAGTCGAGTAGAACTCTAAATTGGTCATTAATAATCGATGGCTCGCTCGATTAGATGGACGGGTGACGAATTAGCCGGGGAAACTGCTCAAGTCGTTTTTTTCCAGCCGTGTTGGAATTTGCTGTCTAATTTGACTGATGCTCAGTAAATTGTGCTTTAAAGTGTCCCTCAGGAACCGGGATTGCCTAAATTCGACGCGAGTGCAGGCACATTCACAGTAACTGTTTGCTGTACAGTAACTGTCCACTCACGGTAACTATTAACGATGAAAACTACGTATATTTGCTCACAGTAATTGTTTACTGTGGAAACCACGTGCATTGGATTGCAGTCACTGTTTACTGTAAAAAATGCTAGCGTCTGCTCATAGTAACTGTTTACTGTGAAAACCATGTACATTCACTCAGAGTAACTGTTTATCTGTTTACTGTGTAAACCACGGCCTTTGGCTCACAGTAACTGTTTACTGTGAAAACTATGCACATTCCCTCAGAGCAACTGCTTGAGTCATGCTCGTGCACTCAGAGCAACTGTTTGTGTTAAAATCATGCTCGTGCACTCAGAGCAACTGTTTATGTTATAGCAATCCGCACACGCGCAACCGCAGGGACCAGTCTGGACTGGAGCCCCTGGTCGGCGGTCGTCTGCACAGCCGCAATGACAGCAGCATCAACGCCAGACGGACGGAGGGGTGGAAATGACAGCAACATCAACGCCAGACGGACGGAGGGGTGGAAATGACAGCAGCATCAACGCTAGACGGACGGAGGGGTGGAAATGACAGCAGCATCAACGCTAGACGGACGAAGGGGTGGAAATGACAGCAGCATCAACGCTAGACGGACGAAGGGGTGGAAATCATCAGGATACTTTATTCTAAATAACTAGTAATATTTTATGCTAAGTCTAATTCATTTATACATCAATAAAACATCTTTTATTTGATGATATAACAATTTTATTTCCATTTTTGTTACTTGGACGAATAGGCGATATGACCCAACTGCTCTATTATCATTAATATTGTGATACCACACTAAGCCACATAATTGAGAGCAACGCTAATGACGTGATACTACACTAAACAACCTAGTTAACAGCAACTTCATAACAATACTATACTAAGCAACCTAATGAACAGCACTAGCAGACTTCTCAGCCTAAGCAATTAGAAAAATAAACATTAACTCCTGTGTAACTCTTGTGTAACTTCTGTGTAACTCATGTATAACTCAGGTGTAACTCAGGTGTAACTCAGGTGTAACTCATGTGTAACTCATGTGTAACTCATGTGTAACTCAGGTGTAACTCAGGTGTAACTCAGGTGTAACTCAGGTGTAACTCATGTGTAACTTCTGTGTAATTCATGTGTAACTCATGTGTAACTTCTGTGCAATTCATGTGTAACTCATGTGTAACTTATGTGAACTCATGTGTAACTCATGTGTAACTCATGTGTAACTTACGTGTAACTCATGTGTAACTCATGCGTGATCATGAAATACATCATAAGTCAGAGTAACAAGAAATATGTTCTCCACGATATATTAAGGAAGTTCAAACGTGGCAGCGGCCGAGATTCATCATTGATTATGACGCGGCGGTGCACGCGGCTGGTGCCCGCTGCAGCTAACGAACTGCAGTCAAGGTTCATCAGGAGCCTTGGTCGGCTCATATTGATGGCCGGCCACGCACCCTCGCAACCCGCACACCCTCCATGGCAGCGACCTCATGTTCTCAGCTGGTGTCTGCTGCATTGGCTTTGTTAAGCCTTGTTTATTTTTAATATTACATGAAATGATGTGTGGGAGTAGGTCTATCGGTGGTATGATTCAACGCAAGCCTCTCAACCTGCATTCCCTCTCTGGCAGCGACGGCATGTTCTGAGTTGATGTCAGTTACGTTAGTTTGCTAAATCCCAATTTAAAGAAAACTACTAATGGAACTACGTTTATCGGTAGCATGATTGATGTTAAAAAATTATTATTTTTTGTTTTGAGGAGTTGGAGTCGAACTGATACATGCATAACTTTTTGGCTTAAAAACAGGACGGAAGTTGGTAACCTGCAGAGAAGATCAGTGGACAGATCGAAGGGCTAAGATGCATCGCATTACGCCACCCGGAACCGTCGGGAGCGACATCTACTCAACCTTCCATCCTGAGACCCAGGCGAGCGAACCAAAGCGCACTCTGGCAAATACAAGAGAAAATGAGAATATGTGTGAAACGCAGCGTTACTCCAATGCATATCAGCTAATGGATATGAGCTGCAGTTGCGTCACGATTGTTTCTGGCCGCACGGCTGAGAGTTGACCAAGGTGGCGGTAGTCAAAGTAGTTACCAACTTCCGTACGTAGTGACCGCGTGGCACGACATATTATGACAATAAGATCAAATGGATGTGCAGGTCTTAGATCTCACTTGATAAACCCGTGCATACATGATCTTATTTTCCATTTTGACCAATCCTTGATCAAACAAAGGCAATGCGAGCGGTAAGTTCGTGAATTGAATCTCACGATGACAAATTTAATTCTTGTTGCTTGAAACTCAGCTGCTCTGATCGCAAAAAAAAACAATGAAATTTCTCAACTACGGCCGTCTAACTCGAGAAACTTTTGAACAGAAGCCTATTATGTAATATTAATAATAGTAATAATATTAATACATAGTTTGCGGGCTGCTTGCTTTGGTTATATAGTTCATGGGAGAATATTACGGTAGGGGTAATTCCAATCTACGTATATATTAACTAGTGGACGCACCCTGCCAAGAATAGCTGGACAAATGATGTTAAATTTTTGAGTTGTCCTCTTATTTACCATAACTCTTACATGAAACAATGTTATTTTCAATATCACTGACACGAACTGTCTCAGCTGATAGTCTCGTTATTAGTTTAAGACAGACAGGCGGACGGACCGAATGACCAACCAAGACAGCAAGCAAGACTGGGTTATTATTATATTGTAGGATGTTATTTATTAAAATAAGGGACGCCCAGGATCCATATCGTAGGGTAATATTTGGAGACATCCACTGGGTTTTTTATTGGTTACCCAAGCTTTAGCACGCTTAAGCAGCGTGCGTTCTCAAGGGGCGAAACAACGAAAAATTTGGACCTGTGACATGCTAGGCCGTAAATAGGCTACGCCGACAAAATTCATGCAGTATTTACGGTGAAAATTTAACCGAAATAGGAACATAGTTGAATGTGTGACTGAAAGAATTATACAGGACAAAGTTCACGTTCATCTGATCCAGCAACATTGATTTGAGGCAGTGTCGTAGATAGGATACTGAATGTTGTATCGTCAGTTAATGCAATCTAATGAAAATGAAATGTTTTATTTGATAGAGAATATTATTATAGGAAACACACACAGCTTAGCTATGAATGATTTAATTTAAAGTAAACGATGAAGAACGTTTGGGACCCATTATACATATATTTCTTTGGAAAAATACTATTCATCTTATATGTCAGAATAAACATAGCATATCCCGTGATTTTTGCCGGGTTGCGTTTCCAAATGCATTTGTACGAGCGGAATTCAAAAAGTTCGAGGAAAAAGATAGTTAGAAAAAACAGTTGAAATTATGATGCTTATTTTTCAGCACATGCTCCATCTAGATCAATACATTTCAGCAAACGGTGAGACCAACCTTCAAGTCCATCTGTGTAGAGCTGATAGTCATGTGGTTTGAGCCATGTCAAAGTAGCTCTTTTTACAGCTTCAACTTGTGGAAACTGGGTACCGTTCAATGGCTTTTTCAGGTTTGAAAATGGAAAGAAATGTGGTGGGACTAAATCGGGGCTGTACGGAGGATGTCGAATGATTTCCTATCAATAGTCACGTAGAACAGCTTTCGTTTGCCAAGCGCCGTGCGCGGGTGCGTTGTCGTGGTGGACGAGGACGCGCCAGTACTGCTTCCAATGGCGTTTTTCTGTGATATTCTTTGAAAAAAAATTCAAAGTACCGTCATAACTAGCAGCTTTGATTATTTTTTGTCGTTGAGGAAGTCAACCAGCCAGATCCACCCTGCACCGCAGAAGACAATGGTCATAATCTTTCCTCTTGAACGCTCAGTTTTTTCCGTGACAAGCCCACTTCGACCCCTGGGCAGTCACGGCTTTGATGGAGTTTTGTCCTCGGGATCGTACCGGTGGAGCCATGTTTCATCCCTGTTCACAGTTCTCTGCAGAAAGCTTCAGGGTTCTTATCCCACTTCTTTAAACTTTCCATGGAAAGATCTGCCCTCGTTTCCTGCTGATCTGGGAGCAACAGTCCAGGAACCCATCGAGCGGAGATCTTGACCAATCCCAAACTGTCCTCTAGAATTATGTGTGCAGAACTCACGGAGATGTCGAGTGTGTCTGCTACTGATTCAGTGGTTATTCGCTTATACTTTTTAATGATGTCGCATACAGTATCGATGTTTCCCACAGAAACTGATGTGGATGGCCTGCCACTGCGAGGATCATCTCCATTGTCATGTCTTTCCCTTCTGAAACGACTAATCCATTTTTAGGTTCCTGATTTCGTTGAGGCATTGTCACCATAAACTTGTTTCAGGAAGTCAATGATTTGACTGTTCTTCCACCCAAGCTTCCCCATGACTTTAATGTTTATCTTCGCCACGGTTTTGGCAGAGGCCATGTTGTTTGAGCTGTTGCTGCCTTGCAAATGGCGGTGCCGCTTCGTAACTTTCATTTAAAGGTTCATGTGAGAACACGTTATAACACGTTGGTACAAGAATGTTCTAGTGCACTGGCATCGAAATCTTTTCGTATGATTTTTAGTTAGGTACTTTTTCCACGAACTTTTTGAAATCCTCCTTGTCAGTAGTGATGTTCTCTCAATTGTCACATGGAGATACCTGCATACGCTCTGAAACAGACAGTTTTAAGTAATTCTTCTGATATGAAATTTTTTCTTCAACTGAGAAGAGTTTCTTAAAAATTTCCCTCTTCACAATGGAACCTAAGTGTCATACATTTTTATTGATACATTCGCTCTGTTTCACTGAACCAGACGTTAAATTAACGGACGCACAATTCGTACACATTTTTCTTTCTTTTTTTCGTGTTTCAACGCGAATGAAATTCTGCGCTCAACTCGGGACTTTAAGTCAAACGCAAGGAGCCGGCTGCTCCTGTCGGCCGCTGCTGCCTGCCTGGCCATATCGTCGAACTGCTTTGGGCGAATTTAGTGAATACCGAAAGTGAAATTTCTTTCTTAGTTTCCAACGTTTCACAATTGTTCCAGTTCATTGCATGTTGAAACACTCAAACAGTTCATTACGATCTACTTTTTTTTGCTCATGCAGTTTTATTAAGAATGATTTCAATGCATTTTAGTGTTTCAGCATGCAATTAAGTTTAACAATGAGTGAAAAAATGTAAGTATTCCGTTTTTATTTTAGGATGCGGCCCCAGGCAGGATGCTTGAGTTGCTCTGACCTGAACTTAGTCTGTTGTGGTGACCAACTATTCCTGAAATGCGCAGATTTCAATGCATCGAGATTCGTGCGGTGCTCATGCAGAGAAATTTTCTAGATATAAAGGCCGAAAGAAAAGGTGCAACGTCTTTAGAGTTCAGAGGACTAAATAGCACAGCTCTAAGCATCGGAGCAGAGCATAAAACAAAATAACCTGATCAGAAACGGGACAACGTTCACCAACTCTTCTTGCACTACAAAATCTGAAACTTAGGAGCTCAGGCTGACTTTTGAGGTAAAATAATACGGCAGTATTTTTGGTAGTTGTAAAACTGTCGTCACATCAGGCCGGCCTCTGCACTGATGTGCAGCTCGCAATTGTTCAGCAAGCAAATAAAAAATCTATATTCGCCCTTGAAATGTAGTGACGATGGTTGGTTAAAAAAACCCTAGCAACGACGAAGTTACGGGCAGAATATCACTGAAATTTCTTCAAAACGCATTCGAAATCTACTCTTTTTCCTTAACTTGTTATTTGGTCTCAGTAAATTAGTTTGGAAATGCCATAGTAATATTATGTTCTTCTAGCGTGTCAGCGTCACTACTGCATTGCCTAAGAGCGCCTCTGAAATGTTTCTTCTCTATACTTGTCAGTTGGTCGCTGGAGATTGGCTTGGATACGACACAGGGCTCTCAGGTTCCTCTGTTGTACATGCTGGGATCACAACTGGTCAGGTTGGCGCAACTGCTGGCAGGGGCAACTGCCATGCAGGGGCAACTGCTGTGCAGGGGCAACTGCTGTGCAGGGGCAACTGTTGTGCAGGGGCAACTGTTGTGCAGGAGCAGCTTCTGTGCAGGGGCAACTGCTGTGCAGGGGCAACTGCTGTGCAGGAGCAGCTTCTGTGCAGGGGAAACTGCTGTGCAGGGGCAACTGCTGTGCAGGGTGTGAGTGATAAAACAGGCCCCAACCCGTACTATGAAGTGCGCTGGGAACGTTTTTGCTAATCCCTTTCAGATTATTATCACAAGTCGCTCATGCAGCCAGTATTTAGGCCTATGATCTAGAGTCACAATATTTTTAAGCAATGCTAACTTTTGCTGGACTGCGAGCCTTTTAATAATTGCCGAAGAAAACACAAGCTAAAAATTTTATAATAGAGTGAGAATTACTGTGATATGATATCCTACCAAAGTGTTGGCGCGGTAGTTGGGAGGCGATTTGGGAACCGCTTCGTGCAAGTGTCAGTAGGTCCTGCCCCTCCAAAGGCTTTGGAGAGTCTAGTCCCACTTAAGACNTAACAACCTGTCCCCCCGAAGGCATTAACAACCTGTACCCCCAAACGCTTTAACAACCTGTCCTTCCAAAGGCTGTAAGAACCTGTCCTTCCAAAGGCTCAGACGAGTCAATGGACTCAGAAGACTTCATCAATTCTGTCCTGCAAATAATAGCAAGGTATCGCTACAAAAGTCCGGTCTGTACCCCATGCATCAATACACAAGCGAACGATCGGAGACTGGCTGCTCGTCAGTTTAAGTGAGAAGGAAGGTTCCAGTAGACCAGAGAGTGTCGAGTCTAGACCCTGATGATGGCTCTCACGCCCTGTATTGTCTGTAAACACTTTTGCACATGGAAAGGCTTTATGGCCCAATTCAAAGATCGATTTTAATAAATAAACCTTTGGGTGATGTTGCATTGAATAGCAGAGCCTCCACCGACTAGTACAGCCCTTTTTATTCTTTAAGTTAAAACGGTAATTTTTAGTGCTTAGAAGTTTCACACTTTTCTAGGGAAGAGTACCAGCCGCTTTCATTTTTAAAAATATTTTTGAATCGCTTTAGTGCCTTGCATTGATTTAAAAGTGTAGAAATTTTGGGTTACGAAAGACGTATGCATAATGAAACAGAGCACTTTTTACTTGCCATTAAAGCTCAGGTACTAAAAATACATCTCTTTTCTTTCGTCGAGTTACGTAGAAAGTTCTACTGTTTGAGGCCGGGGAATTTTGCATGGCTCCTGCAACTGGTGCCACGAGCCTCATTTCAATCAAACAAGCGCCGCCAATTGGCCATCCATGATATGCAAAAACATGCCGGCCTTCTGCTTCCGTTTGGCTTCCAGTCGCGCAGATAATTAATTCTCAAAGCTCGTGCGAAAAAAGGCTTCAATCATTTTAATGAAACTGTTTCGCACCGCTGCTCAACTCATGTGTCAGAAGTGTTCCATTGTTTTCTAAATTAAATATTGGGGCCTCGATCATATGGCTACATCGAGCTGGTGATGAAAAGATCCAATCACTCAGACTCGTAATAGCGTCATTTTTGAAAGTGAATGCGAAACTCAGACCACCATTCACCCTACGATCACAAATGCGCCGAGGCTCGAGTTATACATTCCATGAATATTTATTTGATCAGGATTTCACGAGTACTTTCCTTATGAAGGGAATGAAGGGTTTCAGCGTGCGTACACACAAGCTCGACTCCACCTTAGCCCCAGTATATGGACTGACGCAAGTGACGGCTGCGTCAAGGGACAGCACTATTGTGTCCAAATTACCGGACTACTTTTACAACACAACTTCCCCTAAACTTGTTCAATATCGTCGTTTCATAAAGGCGACACAATTCCGCGAAGCTCACGCTCTATTTTTTATTCTACTCTTAATACTACAGCCCCGATAGGATATTGGTTTCGCAGATAACGAAGCTCTAAGTTAAAAATGAGACATCGCTCAGAAAATGAAGAGCAGCTCCCATAGAATTTACCCTGTACTTTCCGTGCAGCGCGCCCTGCGAGCCTCCAATATTTCCAACCTGAAACGCCAGCCTCACAAATTCCAACCTGATACTTGCATTTGGATGAAGAATCGACCATTTTTCTACCCTTTTTTTAATACCTGGCCCTTCATACCGGTTTTTTCCTTGCTCGCAATGCTTCTTGATAAAATCCGTCATGTTGGCATTGCAGTCAGCAAACTGTTGATGGACCGTGCTAGCAGTTCTCAGAAATCTTAATTAATCGATGGGAAAATGGACGGAGTTGAGGGGCAAAAATGAACATGTTTGTTCTTAATTCTCTGTGTGCAGTTAGTATGACCTACTGCAGTAAACATTTTATGCTCCATACATAACGATGTTTGCAAATGAAAATCTTCGTATTGCTCTTTGAAGAAAATATCGACATGATTCAGAGAAAAGTAATCGAAAGATTCCCTTTCGAATTGAGGTGAGTAGTAAGCAGAATATCTTTTAAGTTGTAAGGAAAGCTATACCTAACGGAGGTAAATTTAGAAACTCACAACGTTACACGAGAAAAGATGACGAAGGTCTACAAGGTAATCGCTTAAAAACTCTGATCACTTCGGTAGCTCTCGATACAAATACATTCAGGAGCATCAGCAAGCTTCGCTTCAGGTTCAGGTTTCGCTGGCTTTTAGAGCTCTGCATCAACAACGCGTGGTAAAAACCGAGGGGAGTCCGAGAGAAAGGCAGCTGTTCTCGCATATCAGGCCAGAGTAGGTGCGCTATCCACTTCCTGCGTCTGGCGGAAAGGAAAGAACAAAAGTATTTGTTTTACCTCCCATACTTAAATGCTTGAACAAGTGCAACTCGCTCAACGAATTTGCTCGAGTTGATTGACGTTCACTCGCTAAAGCACGAACTTTGAAAGTCGTCTTTCTCAAACCTCTATTTCATTTGCGCATCAGTGCCTCTCTTCATGCTAGCGAGAGTATTCTTTGGAATCTTACGGATGAATCGAATTCAATCTACCTCAAACTTTATCATTTCCACGCGCACTCGGTCATTCTCTCTTCAGTCAAGAAATTCTGCAATCAGATTTGCACAGAGATTTAATTTAAAGATCCTATAGCACTATGCGTTCAAGCTTCACTAGAAAGGAACCAAGGAGTCTTTATCTCAGTTGGCAATACTCCCATAATATATCTCAGTACGCACCTAAGTTCGAAGCAAGCAGCTAGACTGTTTTAAAGCATTAATGAGAGTGAGTAATAGCTCTTTGTGACGGAGAATACTTGAAAATTTTCTCGGTTTCTTAATGCATATTCTTGTTTTTAACATTATTCAGTTACACGAATTCACCAATGGAAAGACTATTTAAAATGAGTTATTGTATAGTGAGAAGGAATCATTTTGAATTTTTCAGTACACCTGCTGAACACGGGTCAAACAACTGAGAGTACATTGCTCTTAAAGTAGTGCTGCGTAGAGCAGCCTGAGGTAGCCGATGCACTTCGCAGGAAAGGCACTGCTGTGGTAACGACCAATGTCTCGGGCATGTGGGGAAATTAATTGAGAGAAGAGCATGGCACCCGTGGTCAACATGGCACCCGTGGTCAACATGGCTCCCGTGGTCAGCATGGCACTCGTGGTCAGCATGGCACCCGTGGTCAGCATGGCACCCGTGGTCAGCATGGCNTGGTCAGTATGGCACCCGTGGTCAGCATGGCACCCGCGGTCAGCATGGCACCCGTGGTCAGCATGGCACCCTTGGTCAGCAAGGCTGTACGTATAGACGCGGTGCAAGAAGTCTACTCATCACAACGGTGGTAATATCAGTGACGGGAGGACAGTACAATAAAATCTCAAATGATGAGGAACAAATAAATAAAAACACACTTTTGAATCTGCGATAGACTTCGTGTTCTCACAGCTTCTGAAACCCCTGTATGCCCACTTGTTGGCTAAATTTACGTCGAAGCGTATACTTCGAACTCGGATGTTTTTCCACGTAATTCTCGGTACCCTAGCAAGAGCCCCTCTCACCTCGTGCTGGCATTAATTTTCAAAGAGACAATAGCGTCTCACGTGAACCAACAGCTCCTGCTCATCGCGGGCTTGCAGCGGCACGCAGCGCGTACACCTGGACGCCAGCCGTCCTCGACAAATTGCAGCACGGGTGGCAGTGGTGCGCAGGACGGGGCGCTCGTTAGCACGGCCGTGTGTGATGCAATTATGAGGGTCCCTTCATTAGCGGACACCTGCTCTCGGAGCCAACGCGCTCGGCTCCACCGAATTTCTTGAGGTGCATCGATAGGAAACCGTCGTCCATATGAAGAAGATGTGGATTTCTATTGTGATCTGAATGGAGCTTGCATGTGGGAGGAAAACAGGGCAGTGTGTGTTAATAAATTCCATGGCATCGTTATCGAGGCAAATCCTCCCTCTGACAAATTGAACGACTCTGAATTATTCTACATTAAAATTTGCTTCAGCAACGCCTTTTTTGGAGTTAACATACTCAGATAACTCAAACCTACCTAAAATTATTTTCATCAAGTTTGGAGAGGTTCTCGCAGAAATGTGAAGCAAGCAGGGCAGCTGAAAGTTGCCAAGAAATATTCTCAGAAGTTTCAAGAGAAAGCCTTGGAAGATGCCTCGCATTTATGACTCCGCATTAGCTTCATTTTGGGAGGCCGGCGATCGTTAAATTTGTCGGGCTTCAAGCGGCTACTATAAACAGAGATGAGAGCATTTTATGGCTGTGCAAAGCTCGCATCGAAGAGAGAACTTTGAAGTTCAGA
Source organism: Orchestia grillus (assembly GCA_014899125.1). Lineage (NCBI taxonomy): Eukaryota > Metazoa > Arthropoda > Malacostraca > Amphipoda > Talitridae > Orchestia > Orchestia grillus. Next base: position 21,225 of record VOMN01040131.1, read on the forward strand.
CTGCCACACACTGCCGCCGCGTGAGAAGGTCCAACTTTGTCGTAACTTCAGAGGCTTCGTACTGGAGGTGCGGGAGTCAAGATGATAAACGTGTTGGTCTATTCCACTTTAGTAAGTTACATCATAACACGGGAATGCAAGGAAGAAAGTCTTTTTTTGAAATAGTAGAGGCTGCTGTCGCAGTCGTGCTTTATGCCATTAATGGAAACGTCTTCTAAAACGCAAGAAGTATTATTTTTTTCAAGTCCAACCTCCATAGCATCAAGGATATTTTATTTGCATACTAGGCCATGGATCACGTCCATCTGTTGTCAAAAGAGGCCAAAATCACTGGCATCTCAAGCCGAAAGTTTTCTTACGAATGAATCTTTGTAAATAGCGTGAAAAATTCACCATCGTGTAACCATGAATAGAGTATCTGCGTGCAGCAGACGGGCCAAGCTGGAGCGCTTGGAGCAGAGATGCGTGTATGCATGTGTCCAGCTTCCAAGATTTGCCCCTCGCACCACTCACGGAGACGCTACCACCGTATGCACTTCGATCGAGTTGACTAGGGTCTCAGATTTGGGATTTCCGTGAATTTAACCCCATTTCTCTTATAGTATTTCTTGAGCTGGTGTAGAGAGTAGGCAAAATAATTTATGCGGGAGGGAGTACCAAGAACGGTGTAAATTTAAAATTATACTCTGGTGTGGTTAACGGATGATGTTTCTAGGTTCTTTTTGTTTATACAGACAAAGCTTTTGATAGCGACGTTTCTGAAAATGTAATCAGTCAACAGAGGTATCCGAAGCTTCACTTCAGTATGAGTACAAGTAGTACCTGAATGAGAGAATACATATACATTTAAGAAACACCACCGTGGATATGTTGTACAAAATTAAAATAGAAGTAAATTTTCCCGGTAATTTCATGTAAGCAAATTCAGTTTACTTTCTAAACATCTTCTTGAATATCAGAATATATTGCTGGATTACAATCCAACCAGCTTTGCTAAATCAATTTAGATCCTTAGTACATATTGTCTTCTCCTCTAGAAGTTTGGAAGCAATTATGAAAGGATTGGGAGGCTGCAGTGCGAGCTTACGTTGTTTGTAAGCGTACTGTTTATTTAGCGAAGGACCCTCTCACTTCGCTGGGTCGCAGTATTCGAACGTCTCTCAATGATGTAAAAACGTTCAGCTGAGATCAAATTGAGCGTCCCTCACATTGCAGAGTATTCCAAGGTCCGAGTCCCACTGTATTCCAAGGTCCGAGTCCCACTGTATTCCAAGGTCCGAGTCCCACTGAGCAGCAGGACAAAAATGACCGTATATCTCGGGAGTAGATCCTGGACGATGTGTTTTTCTTGGGAAATGAAGCTCAAGTCCTTCAGTCATAGAAAGTGGCTCACCAGTGTGGCCCAGGCTAAAGTTGCTAAACTTCTTTGAGGGAATCCAAGGTTTGTCTCATACTATGAGGGTAGAGTCATATAAGGGGGAAATCAGTCGGAAGAATTGGAAAAGCTCGTCCCTTCAAAAGAACTTGTCTATCACAATATGTAACTTGATTTTTGTTAATAGCATTTAAATGCTTTTCCTAACTCCTTTTATTGAAAAACAATTGAAAATATCCATGATTCTCTTCAGGCTTTACTTTCGTATCATAACTGTCTTATACCTATGAGTGGCATTACATTAGAGGAAAACATATTTTAAATTCGTTTACATGATAACAAAACTAAATGCGAGCTTTAAATTGTTTCTTTTTTGTTCAGTTACCATGCAATGGGAAATTATGGCTGGTCTTGATTCACTAACAACAATAAAGGGAAATTTTCTTACGTAACGTTATTGATTGCCAAGGTGATCTGTCGAGAAAATGTGAGAATGCGCTCACATTCCTGCCTGGAAATTACCAGAAAAAGAAATTAGCAAATTTTAAATTAGTCTTTTGATTCGCTTACATAATATTCCTCTTGACTAACGACCAATACACCGGCTAACGTTGGAATAATGACAATTCGCAGATTTGTTTATTTTTAGTAGGTTTAAGTGCGTGTACAGCTTCATGAAGGCCCTTTTAAGTTCCTTCCACCACAGATGAAGCTCACTGTAGCTTGGCCTCGACCAAGTTCAGCAGCCAAAAATATAACGTAGCCTCAAGTCAGTCGCTCAAGAAGTGCACAAAGGTGCCGAAAGCTAAAGATTTTCCCCCAGAGTACGCTGGACTTGCCCTATTAAAACTTGGCGTAGTTGCGTCAATGACATCTCGAAGCTGCAGCGCCGAGTTGCGCCTCTAATTCCTCGGACTTCCTTTTCCTCGCACTTAGAGTTCTCAGAGAGAGCCTGTCAATTTTTTGACAACGCACCGACAAAGTTTGTTGACGTTTTTTCTGTAAATTATGAGACATGCCGAAGGCGGTGACGTTTCAAATTTGCTCTAGAAGGCCAGTGCCGCAAAACCTGGACTCGGGTCTCCAGGGAGTGTCCGGTGTCGCGCTCAAACCTGTGTCAGGTGGGTAGGGTGCTCCAGAATAGCTGTACGGTTTTGTGCGCGTCAGTTCCAAGGCAGACATCCTCAAAAAAATTCTTGGAAAAATCCTTTCAAAGTTCGTTGAAGAGACGACATGAAGATTCACCTTAATGGGTTGTGGAACTTGCAACTACGTCGCATAAACGACGTTTCCAGGTAGTTTTGTACCCATATTTAAGCAACGCTATAAGCATTAGCTCTCATACTTTAGGTTCTTTCAAGAACGGCTCGCGCGACGCACCTGATGTCTTGCGCAGAACACAGCTTGGCAAGCTCTAGCGCTCCTAGTCTGGAGATTAACTTGGAACTGCAGCGAGGTCGACCTCACCTCAGCGGACCGTGGCCCCTAATGACGGACGCAAAGTTATCTCCTCGAAAATTGAACAAGCGGCGTGGGGGTCTAATCCTACCTCACCTTGGTGTATTTTGAGCGCTTGTGTGCGGGTCTGTTGCAGGAATGGAGGACCTGAGCGGCTGATTGCAGGTTGGGCTATGAGAATACAGGGGTTCAGAAAAGTGTACTCAATATTTGTTCCATTAGATAATGATAGTCCATTGTTGGTTGGTGGATCCGTCCGTCTCTCTGCCACGCTCTTAAGGATTTAGATAGGAGAATATTCACGGGTCCATATTCGTAAACTACAATAATAGCGAGAGTGTCAGAAAAGGCAGTCCATATCAGTGATACTGAAAATAGCATTTCACGTCACAGTTACCGCCTTAGATAAGAGGACATCTTAAGAAATTAGCATTATTTGTCCAGCCATATTTGAAAGGCGCATCTGTAATTCAATAATTTGGAATTCAATAATTTGGAAACAAAGAGACACTCTTGCTAATATCACGCGTAAATGTAATTGCACTATTAAATTGGCCATGGGTAGGTAGTTCTGGCTGGTAATTTGTGCAAATTTGCAGTACTGCTAGTCCTAGATGGAGTGTGCAACACCGAGCGCTGGCGAACGTGCGGCGTTGGAGAATTTGAACGCTCGCCTCGAGACGCGTGGTGCGGAGCCAGACTCCGAGTCTGAGCGAGGGGTGAAGACGACCAAGGCCCCCACGCTAGGGATGAACTTGTGGACGTTCTGGGATCGGCTGTGTAAGGTGAAGCTCTCGTGTGATGGGTAAATGGGGAGCTCTCGTGCGATGGGTAAATGGGAAGCTTCCGTGCGATGGGTAAATGGGGCGCTCTCGTGCAATAGGGACAAATAGCGCATGAAGAGACTGGGGTGCGCTCTTGCCTTGCGCTGCGTCACGGACTCGAGCTACAGAGAAAATTGTTAAATTAGCGTTCGTAAGAATGTCTGATTGTTCGAATTCTTACTTTCAAGATAAACAGAAACAATGCTGTAGAGGAGTAGTTTATCATTTTATTCTTCGTTTGAATTCTAGGTAGGACTAATCCTTGAACATACAGCGTTCAGATAGAACAGCAAGCCATTGCGAAGTAATTTTTCTATTCCTGCTTTCGAAAATAGAGCAGGCACTCAGCGCTGGTATTATTACATGATCGGCTAAGTTTTCCTACGAAGTTAGAGCTCCTGTTACGGCGCCGTAACTGCGATTATATTCTATCAAGAAACTGTGTCAATGAAGTTCAGTTTTGAACTTTCGATTCAACTTCAGTTCCAAGCGAAAATTGAAAATTGCGGTCAGTTGGACACGCTGAACAGAAAAACAGAAATCGCCGTCGGCTTCAAAAGAAGCGGCCGGCGTTGGCGGCATGCAATATAAATTAAATCATGGTCCGGCCAGAGCCAGGCCTTATCGAGTCATCGCGCTCTTGTTCAGGGGAGATGAGTCAGGAAAATTTGACGGCATCTCACCTACCTCGTACCAAATAATTCGTGGCCCTCCGAATCAAACGTTCTCGTTGATGTGGAGATTACGTCGAAATCATTGATATACATCATGGTTTTATTTTGAGTTCACATAGAAAATGCTCTGATTTTTCAAAACTATTCAGCCCGAGTATCCCGCCTTGAAAATTTGTGTGCGTGTTGAGAAAAATCGTAGCGCCGAAGTTGTGTTTGACAGACATCTAAAATCGTACATTGTGGTTTTTTAGACGTTTCCAAATATAACAGAGACATAGCCATTCGTGCATCACTACGTCGCATCAAATGCAAACACGATAATAGGGAATTTCACTCGTTTTGTATGCTCAGAAGTTCGTCGGGCATCGTAGGAGAACGGTTACCCTCGGACCTGCCCTACTCGGTCACCCACCAGGCGCCTGCACCAGCTTTGGTGACGCACGCACAAACGAACTGATCTTATTTCAATACCATTGCGTTTTGGCAGGGACCAACTAACTGGTCCCCTAACTGATGGCTTGAAGCAGAAATTCAGTAAAAATCCTGTTGTCTTAATCGAATGAATAAATATAATTGATCTGTCAAGCACTGTTAGTACAAAGTTAACTCTGCCGTTATATTTCCGGGAATTCAGGGTGGCAAATTCAACTGGGTTAAGTCTACGAGATGAGTTCCCTTACTCACCCGAATAACGTGGAGGAGATCAGAATGAACTGCTGCTTAGCACCTCGTTGCAGTTGATCTCGAGGATGTTTTCAGGCAGAGAACATCTGCCGTGAAGCGTCGCAACGAGCAGAGTTAAGGCCGTCCTGCGCAGAGCCGACATTAGGGCTTAGCGAGGACGCCCGCCAGAAATCCTTCATAACAGCTCCCGAGTCCAATGAAACATCGGCTCCCTTGATCCTTTAAACCAAACACATTCCGAAACCATTAGCGCGGCCTACGCCCGGATGGCAGACACCGATGGAATGGCCTGGCTCTGGTAAACATTATGTAAGCTCGTGCTTCCCGACAGAAATTATTCCCGTCTGGAAAAGACCAAGAAAAATTGAATGTGTTCAGTGACCTGGCCTTTGGTAATGTGCTCGAACTCTGATGCAGGTTGTATGCGATAGTTTCGTCCGCCTGAAGAACGTCAAAAAGTGTGCTTTTTCACTGGAAGTTTTTATTTGCATTAATAAAACGTGTGATCATTTGAGATACTCCACGACGATGCAGCAAGACGTGAGTGCGCGTTGTGTACTGCGCCATACATTGAGTTTTCTTACGATCTTCGTATACGTGTATAGGTGTATTAGTTCACGTTTGTAGCGAAATAACCCCGTAATTAATGTAAATATCATCAATAGAGAAAATTATGAATGACGTCCAAATGATTTATGAATATATCCTTAAGAGGTAGGTCTTTACGGAACGATGAAACCTGATGATAAGTCAACTGAAGCGGACACACCGGCATGATCAGTATAGAAGTTCTAACTTCTACAAGTTCATTTAATTAGGACTATTGAGTATAGTCAATGAGGTCAATTAGTCACAAATGTTCCCATCATTTCTTTTGAAATAAGGAAACTAAAAGCAAAGATGACGCTTAGTAATCTA
>VOMN01040135.1:0-15496 GCA_014899125.1 Orchestia grillus
AAACCTCCACCCACCTCCCACCTCCACCCACCTCACACCTCCACCCACCTCACACCTTCACCCACCTCCACCACCAGGTACCACCAACGAAAGGTAGACTATAGCGAGGGGTACCTGAGCAGCATGCGTGGGCCGAGCTCCCACCCTGCTGGTGGTCACTGGGTCACCGCCAGGCGTCGTCACCAGTACACAGCCTCACCTCTTTGCTGCAGTATTCGCACTTTAGCGTACCGGAAAAATACGAATGGCTTATGCGAGTCTGCATTTTGAAACAGTTCAATATTCGTGTTGCTTATGATCGGTATGAAGGTAGAGTAGTGTGAGTGGGGTTTTATATTATTGGCTGAAAATGAGAACTTGCTGTTTGAATGTGCAGACAAATTTGTTTCTCTATTTAGTATACGGATGTAGTACGTTATTTTTCAATTTACAGAACATCCCTCTCTTAACATCGGTGTGGATGGCAGCACGTTTATTTTGAACCCACGGCACGGTCGAGTGTTTTCGCCTCTGTACGAGTCAACCTTTGTCTGCTATTTCTAGTTATAATTTCTGTATTTTGAAAGACCATTGTTATCATTGAGAAATACAAAATTATTCTCGATATAACTTTTGTCAGAGTTTTCCTACCGCATTTCCCTGTGATATTGTCTCGTGTTGCATATGAAATGTATGATTAAGACCCTGCACTTGGGTAGTGTTCCATTGAAATCTTTTCGCACCCGTGTTAGAGAGTCACACTTCGGTCTAATCAGAGTTTGAAAAAAGATAGTTTGACGTACCAGAAGAGCATGTAATATGGACTGCGTAAGACTTTACCTGCTCCAACACTGGATTTTTCGTTTGATTTCATACGCAGTATTACAAAATGTGTCCAGTTAACCAGTAGATGGCTTGCTTCGCCGCACAAATGTATCGCGTCATCCATGTCAGAAAAAAAGTTGCCTGGCATCTTTGCCCTAGTGCTGTTTTTCCTGATTGATCCTCTCCCTTTCTCTTCCATTTTCTTGTGCATGATTTCTCTTTCCAAAAGTGTATGAAAGTATTGTGTGCTACAGTTTTATTGAAATATCTACTTATAATGGGTTGTAGGAATTGAAATTCATAAAGCTCTTAATTAGATGTTCCTCGCTTTTAGGTCGTCATTGAGGGAAGTAAAAATTCAATTATGCAGCAGTTCTTTAATAGCCACTTACTAGAGAGCAAACGTGGAGCGCTCAAGCGGAAGCTCTTTGTTATGTGTGCTCGGGTGGTCAATTTTTTTGAACTTGAGAGCCTCTCGCTCCGATCACCTCTCTTGTACGCCAGGGGCAATCGCGTGGCTGCTTCCAGGCAGACGCCAGCGCAAGCCAACAATGGGAACACTCCTGCGTTCATTACTGACATAATGACACTACGTGAACAATCGAAACAGTTCTCAGACGATGAAAAATTATTCTTAGAGGGAAAATTATGTTAAGTTGTGCTTTGTGATGTTTTTGAAATTGCTATTCCATCTATGCACGTAGCATCTCGTGGAGCATGGTGCTGTTAGTTGAAGGTAGCTTGACATCTTTACAAGTCATGATGTTCTTTTTTTTCTGTTCTAAGGATTGCCTAGCAGTGTAGGCACAACTATAGTACTTTCACAAATATACCCGTAGTGAATTGTTGTATCGTTCCTTTGCGTCATCGAATTGGCAACAGAAATGTTGAATTTCAAGGACTTGTAAATTGTCGTATCGGAGAGTGATGCCACCGCGCTACTCGTGTTAGGATATGCGGCACGAGACCGCCAGATGTCGGTGTCTCAAGCCCGTAAAACGTAAGTTTCCTCCAATTCTTCCTCATTTACTCAGATTTTTAAAGGACTTTGAATATAACATGTCTTCTGCGCAATTATCGTGCATTAGTTTGAGCTTTCCACCTTGGTCATAATTTCATGGTTTGTGATGAACGCTCGTTTAACCACTGGTAATATTACATTTAGAAAAGGAGCAAATATTATCCATTTTCTTGGCATCGCACGAAGACTCATATACGCTCATTGCAATTGAAATTATAGCTAGTAAATTTATTTTATTGAAATAATTTTCAATGAAATTTAATTAACTTTTGATTCAAAGTAAATTATATTTCTGGCTTGGATACTCTAGTGAGTAGAAGGCTTAACACACCATGTTGTAGTTACGGCAATGCGTTGGCTCGCCAAAGAGTTGCTCAAAAGCGGCTTCAGACTTAATGTTAATTATGACGGCTTAAAAAATGAATTGAAATTAGAGTGTGAGACTGACGTGATATGTCCGCAGTTATGAAAAGCTACTGGAACAGTCGCTCTTCAGAAAGCATGAACTTTGATTGCATGTGTGACATCTAAGGTTATGCTGCCATTTTAATCCGGTAACCCAATTTTTTAATATTATTAATTTCTTGGAACGATCGTCTGGATTATAAAAACGAAAAAAATAGATGAGTACGGTGAGACTTCTTGTCCTATTAAGGTGTCACAAAAATGAAGTGATTGTTGATGAAGTTTGCACTCGTTATTTAGAGGCATCGATTGTAGTATTAATTTTTTCATAATGAACCGCGGATAAATGTGCTTCCCCGATTATACAAGTGCCAATGGGAAAGGGCTCTCCTAACTCTACAAACTTGGGACTCGTGAAGTGAAGACCGTAGATCCTGAGTACGAGTCGTAGGAGCTTCTGGCCGAGCTATTTTGTCCGTCTGCAATTGTAAGAACTCGAATGATTGAGTGCTGAGGAGCACCACACAATTTTAGGTTTTCTGCACAATTACCCTTCCCGATGAAGAATGGAGCATTAAAACCATAATAATAGCAATTATATTTCAAAGCGCTACTACCAACTGACAGAAGAAGCAATTTTTTTTGTAGGGGAGGAAAACAACGCCGATACGATTTCGCCCATTTTTTGTACTGGCTATTTTTCATAATGCAAGTTTACTGTTCGCCCTTATTCACTGTGTTTTATAGAGAATAAGGGGTTGTCCTTACAGTTTCTCATTGGCATGGTAGTTGATGTCCTTCGTGAGTGCAACGTTTAGTGCTTTCTCACATATTTAGTATTTTCCATGTCTAACTTTGTGTTTGTTGTGTCAATATATCCGAATTCATGTAAACAATGGTTTTGGAATGCCATGTTCTCTAACCAAGTCTCGTTTATGTTATTGTATAAGATTTTATTTTAGAATCATAAGAGCTGAAGAGAGCAGAATGTGTTCAGTGTGACCCCTACTCAGGCGTTTACGGTATCACAACAGTGCCAAAAGTGCCGTGATCTTGTTTTGCTTTGTATCACTCTGCTGTGTCTGAGCACCAAGATTGCGCGATGGTATACTTCGTACCAGCATCTTCGTTCTGCTCGAAAATGTTCGTGCTCGCCTATACTAATGTGTTAAGTAGAGTTCAAAACGCACAAAAGTTGCAGTTTAATAAAGAGAATAATGTCTAGCTAAAACATACAATAACAAAATTGTGGTCGATTACGCTTCTCAAGTTGATGCCTAGCGTTTGAAGTGTTGTGTTACATGTGTTGTGAGGCGTGCTGCACCATGTGCTTTAACGTTTGCCCTATGGTGCTGTGGTCTTAATTTTGGTGGGAAGTGACTATGGTCTTCGAGCAATGGAAGTACAGCTGCACACCCGCACTAACGTGAGTAGCGGGCGACTGGGTGCATTGCCAGGGTGTCTTCACTGCCTTGTTGCGGTTGCGGGAGATCACCCAAACAAGATAGTCCGAGACAGTTCTCACGTTCATTTGTGCTCTCGAGCGTGCTATCTAAATTATGATTATTTTTTAATAACTTCATTAGGGAGTTGTCACTCCATAGTCAATACTAAGCATTGGATTTTTAATTTTTGATAGCATCAGAGAAGTTGTAACAGATCATAGCTGGTAATTCTCGGTTAAGATGATGGTAAATTTATCTTGAGCTAATGTTCAGGCCAAAAGTTGACGTTTCTTTTGTTAAATGTTGCGGAGTTTCACGTGCGTACTATAAAATGCCGTGTAGATGCTAGGGTCTGCTTCATTGTGCGGGAAATAGAATCGCTCTGGCGTGTGGTTTTGCTGAGTAACACGAACGTACATTTTCAAAAAATGTCCATCTAGACATTGATTCCTGTTTTCAGTGCATTAAAAGTATTGCTTGTCGGAAGGCGAAAAGGGCTTAATTTTGGTTCCGTAGGACAACTATGGAACGCGACGGAATTGAAGGCCATCAGGGGAGATACGTAAACGACTTCAGCGATTACGTCGAATGTTCACCACCGACACTCTTTTCCGACCTCGGGGCCTGAGTGTTCCCGGCCCATTTAGGAAGTCGTGATTCCCTAGTCACTTGAAATTCATTTCGCACTCTAATTAGGACCTAAAATTTACTCACGACCCTTGAGGCTGGGAGTTTCGAATGCATGGTTTTTGGAGGCAGAAGCGGGAGATTACTGTTGCTTTAAGGAGCGTTTATCCGCCTGGGTTATAGTGCAGTTACTCATGGTGGCTATGCACTCGAGTATGCCAGATTTGAAGTGAAATATTGAGGGCTGAAATTTAGCGACACGGTTTTAAATAATGACCTAAACTGCGTTGTGTAATCATCTATTGTTTTATATCACCAGACTTTGATTATTATTCAGATACTGTAGATTGGTACATAATTTCGTTTTTTAATCAAATAAATGGTTAACCTCGAAACTTGAAACCATAATTGAAATGCATCGAGCTGGAAAACCGAACTCAAATGTTGCGAAGTGCCTAAAAATTTCCCGATAAATAACTGGACGGCAGCTAATCTTCAAAGGGCTAGAAAACTTGACTGATTGACATTCGAGTGGGGGACTTGGATCAGCGACATTCGTACTGTGAATGTCACACAAGCCATGTGCAGAGATGTGTCCTGAGGTTCCGGTCCTAAGAGATGTGGTCACCCTGTTCTCCGCATGTTAATTCAATGGATTTTACCGTGTGATCTATACTTCAAGGGACAGGCTTGTTCATGAGTTCACAATTCTGTCGAAGATTCGAAGGCCTCGTAAGTCCACACATGAGGAGAAATTCCACAAGGAATGCTTCATGAAATCTTCAGAAATCTTCACTTGGTAGATTTGAGACTTGAATTAAAGCGATGGGGAAAATATATCGGCGTACATATTTTCCACCGATTAATACGTTCAATTTCTAAGCTACTCGTTTTATGTTTCTGTACTTCCCCCCCACCCTGTACGTTTGTTTTCACGTCAACTATCATTACACGCATCAAAGGTCGTAGCCTGATTATGGTTTGGCGGTTTGAAATTTTTAGAACTAAGAAGCACGTGCTGAAGAATAATTTCATGTAACTGAGCTTGCGGACTTGCTTTACTCAGGTTGGGCTATATTGTGGACTCCCGAACCGTGAGATAGGTGCTGATAGCGACCGTTCTCGTCGATATACTTAAAGGCCCCCATCATCCCCGAATAATTTCCAGTCTCGTCCTGCAGAACGAGCGATGCGTAGTATACAGTGACATTGTGAGTTCAGGTTTTGCTCTTTTTTCTTCGTAGTACAGAACCTTAATTCTTCTAGAAAGAACAGAGGAATTTTTCCTTCGCAAGGGATTTGTTCTCGTAAACGGTCGTTACTAGCAGGCATCAAGCCAGGGGTACGTATACCTCAAGGCGACGTAGTGAAAATATCTTGTTCCATATCAGTGTCTGAGAGAAATCATTATGGAAATAACTTCTTCCTATATTTTCATACAGATGTTTTCTGTAAATTTTCATCAGTGTGGAGTGTAAAAATATATCTCCATTCTTAATTAATTTAATTAGAAGTAAATTGTTCGGCTGAAAGTGTTTGTCGTAATGAATGCGCAATAACGATTACAATTAAATCAACCGCACGCGAGCGATTACCGGAATGCTTCAAATTTATTTTGCTTTTGTCTTTCCAGATAGTGAGAGGTATCACGTATCTAGCTCGGATTTTTTTGTATTGAATATATTTTATTAGAACTATCGTTGACAAGCATTTGTGTGTGAATGTTAAATTATTTCTTTCTACCGGTCTTGAGATGTTTGAAATCGTGAAATCGTAATTATGCAAAAACAAACCTGTGTGCAGGTTTGTTTTTGCATTGGTTATTGATGAACCTCAAACCTATCCTGAAAGAAGCTGCCTGTGTCGTGGGACTAAAACAAAGAGCATGCAGGTGGCGTTCCCATGCTACAAGCGGATATGATTTAACAGTCGCAGCGTTTAAACTTGAAGTTCTCAACACAGATAAAAATCGTGAATTACAAAGGACGTCGTCTTGTGTTAAAGAACTGTTCGACTAGCATTCATTTAATATGCAATGTATTATCGATGAGAAAATTGGCATCACTATGCAAGTTTAATGTCGACATTTGCAAGTTTTTGTCTCTTGTCAAATTTTATATGAAGAGCAATCGTAAAATTAGTTTCGTAGAATGGAACTTCTAGTGCACGTTTCTCCAGTTTTGTTCGCAATCGAATTCTTTATAAGTTCCTTTAGTACTGCTTTGCAGTAACTACTTGTGAGAAGGACCTACTCGCGTTCAATGCGAGTCTGTGCTATGCCTAGTTGACCTGTACTATCCAGTGTCACCCTGTGTGCTCATTGCCCTCGCGGGTGTCGCCCTTGACCCCAACCAACGCCGGTGATGTGCTAAGTCAAATACTGAATTACAGGCAAGACGAGCGGTCTGTAGCCCTAACACCTGCTTCAGATGCGGTTTTTATCTATGAGATCCACACACTAAGCAACAGATAGAAACCTTCAGATGACCTTTAATCGACGCGCTCTACAACCTCCTGAAGCTCAAGCTGTCCACATGCTTGTCTCACTCTTCATGGTGAGAACATGAGGACCAAGTCGCCATTTACCGCTATTTTTTTTCTGAGGTTGCCATATTTCATTCAGTGTCGGTGGATCATTCGTCAACAATCTAAAATCCGTTTGCTAGCGAAGTTCTACAATCTCATTCTTCACTCGCAGTTTCTATGCGCATGAGATCGTATGGGGGAACGCATCTTGTGCGTAGATACATATTTTGTAATCAACAAATTTAGTTATTGTAAGAGTGTTAGGCGTTGCTTTTGGCGACTTGATCTTGAGTATGGAAAGCGTTGGGTAGAATCGACTTATGGTCGATTGTCTGTCTACTTGCGGAGGAGGCTCATGTGAGCCTCAAGTCCGTCTATTTGCGGAGGAGGCTCATGTGAGCAGCCTAAGTCCGTCTACTTGCGGAGGAGGCTCATGTGAGCCTCAAGTCCGTCTGCTTGCGGAGGAGGCAGACAGAGTTTAGCTCAGGTTTTGTATCGCCGGACGTAAGGAAATTAACTAGCACGCTCATGAATGCCGTGTGACAAAGTTTTTGATGAGTCATCGCATGTTCGACTACCCTTTGAAATACTAACAGGTTAATAAAAATGGCGGGACAAATGATGTTAACTTCTTAAGATACCCTCTTATTTACGGTAAATCTGATATGAAATGTTTTCAATATCACTGATACAGACTACGTATCCGGGAATATTCTCATATCTAAATCCTTGAGAGCGTGACGGAGAGACGGACGAACGAACCAAGCAATGCTGGGTTATTATTATACAATGGGATATCATATTCAGTTAATACATTTCTTACTAAGTTTAGGTCGTAGTTATTCAGAGGAAAATAAGGGAAATAGTATGATCAGTGACTATTTTTCATAGTTTGAATAAGTAATTTTTGAGAAACGAGCCAAAAGTATTTACGATGAATTATTTCAAAAATACTTCGGAGTCACGGTGTTACTTCTTAGCCTTGGCAGTAGTAAATGCAAGAAGCGAAACTCTATTGTGTTTATAAATTTGATTTTAATAGAACGAGATATTTAACTACTTTAGCCCTACGGAAGAACATCGGATGTGTTCTTAGAGGTGCTAGCTAGTAGCGACACAGGGCTTGTACGACTATAGTGTTCAGTTACGCTAAACCATGATCATGTACTTCTCATTTCAGTTGTTCTAGTTTTCGTATAGTTGAGTGGTTGAAATGTATTCTCAAATAAAACTTCATTGCAACTTTAATATTTGCTACTATGTGAATAATGCGCGGTGCTATGTTTATCTGTTGCCAGCATTGTCAAGGGGATTATTAATAAATAAAATTCAAAATTTGTGTGAGTCCTGTCCCGGGTTTTGAAGCCACATAACCTCACAAAGCATAACCTTCGTGTTATACGGGGTGTCCCAGAAAAAAGGAAACCCATTTTCAAANTAAACTCGATTACGTTTGAGTACAAGTATGCTCCTCTATATTGGAGGTCATTGAGTGAGCATTTAGATTCTGGTTTTTTAGATTAGTTGGTATTTTATTTCTCTCGTTTTCTATCGGTAATTTCTTGGTCTCTGTTTGTAACCACTATAAAGTTTCTCATGAAGCTTAGATTGGTGTTGCCTTCTTTTGAAATCCCTTCTGTTGGAAGTGCCTTGTGTAGAATTCTCTTGCCTTCTTCGTCCCTATTGCTATTCATTCTGATTACAATGATCTTTCAGCCTTTAACATTGATACTTTAATACTGGTCGTTACTATAGATAATGATTTCTCGGAATTCGTATCTAGGTGTAATACTGATGAGAAAGCGCCTTGGCTTAGTGCCTGAACAGTTCGTGCATGGTGCGGACTGGTGAACAATTCAAGATCCCCTGGGTAAATTCATTTGGTCAGACTTGCTTTCAATGCATCAAATATACTAGTTGGTACTTTCCCAATGAGAATTGTGCAGGCAGACCACTGTGACTCGTACCTTGCGACCCTGCAGCGACATCGTTCATAACCTCTAGGTCGAGGTTATGAATAAAGTGAGGACTCACGTCCTCATTTACAGTTGTTTTACTTGAAACGATTAGTGTAAATTTCAAGGACCTAGTCAGAAGATCGATTTGACTTTGCACATTCTCCGTCTCCCTGAATGAGTGAGTGATGGAGCGATCTCTGTATGTCGGACGGAATTTTATTTTTGAGCTGTGCATCGCTGCTCAGATGCACTCTGCTCCTTGCCAGATGCATGTCATCCCGGCCGTTTTCACCCTTAAGTGTTCAACATTCTACTGGTGGGAGATAAAATTAGTAAAGTCAAGTCCTGAATTCTTTTTATGCAACACTAGGATGCATGTACACAAAAGTGCATAAAATATGAACTGTTCTTGACGCAATAATCGTTTCATTTAAAAAATAGGTCTGTGCTTTTCGAGTTATTAGTCGCATTTTGATATGGTTTGTAGGATAATGTTGGCAGGTTCCAATGCCTTCTTCCCCTCAGGGAGCAGAGGATAGGCCGTAGGCAATAGGGTTAGGTTATTTAGATTTGTCTATCTTATGCTGTCAGACAGTCGTATATCAGGGGACACTCAAGAGTACTTCAGCTTTGCTAGTCCTTCGGGCATTCTACCTTCAGGGCCCCTTTGCTTCTTTCCAATTTCATCCCCTCAAGGAGCATAACGTAGAAGGCCATTAACAATTCGGTTAGGTTAGTCGTGTTTGCCTATCTGAGGCTATGGGGATGACCTGGAGGACGTTGTTAGGTTGCCTCCACTTTAGCTAGGCCTTCCGGACTTTTATCTTTCGTGCCCACTTTGCTTCTTTCTATTTTCATGTCTTCTTCAGTGATGGTTTATCCCTCTTCCTCTTTTTTTTTAATTTGCCGTTTCTAAGCGCAGGGGATCTTGTGTGGAAACATACCTTGTGCATAGATTTCCCGTTCTTCTTAGTCCATACTTGATGGTCCCTTCTCTTTCGGTGCGAAACACATTTGAGTTACTTAAGCGGTGGTGTCTTTACAACTATGCTGCTTCTATTACTACGATTTCTTTACATTTTCATGCCTTCTCTAATTATTTTTTGTCTTTTTTCCTCTTCATTTTTACTTTGCTGTTTCTATTAGCATAAAATTTTGTGTGAGAACACATTAGTGTATGACTTTTAATGTTTTTCTTAGTCGATACTAAATGATCTTTTCTTTTCACTTTCTTTGGATCATATTTCATGTGGGTAGAGAGCTTCAAACTAACTGATTCCAATGCTTTATTTTATTTTTTGCCCGCGAGTTCCAGAGCAGTAGGGACGGAGCTACGAGTTGTCAAGTGACTTTCCCCAGTGAGTTACTAATCTGGTGGAACCGTGCCGTGAACGGCACCCTATCATGTTGTCCCAGTCTACGGTTTTGTTGAGCTCTTTTCGGGCAAACTTCGTCACTTTTTATGCTTCCAACTAGGCGTTTTATATCATCGTAGCTCGATAAATATTGCCCTATATTTGTGTTTTGATCTGAAAGTAAATAATTTCGTCAATTTCGCTCCAAATGTCTTCATTTGCAAATCTAACGGACGTGTGTGACGAAGTAATAATTTCCA
Source organism: Orchestia grillus (assembly GCA_014899125.1). Lineage (NCBI taxonomy): Eukaryota > Metazoa > Arthropoda > Malacostraca > Amphipoda > Talitridae > Orchestia > Orchestia grillus. The sequence goes on from VOMN01040135.1 coordinate 10,402, forward strand.
GAAAGATAAAAGAACTAAAACGAAGTTCTGCTTGTAATTAAGCAACTAGTTAAATTTCTTTTGTGATGTAGTTTCGCCATGATCAGTCATGTTCTTAGTGTCATCCTGTTGTTAGTGATGTAGTATAAGGCACTAAACGTGCGCTTTGAACTTAACCCTTTAGCGACTTCCATGTTTCACAAGTATGTTGCTAGTTTATGTTGAAAAGCTGAATGCAGCGTATCGCAAATAATTTGGCCATTGCAGGGTGTATGAAAGTGTTTCTTGTGTCGATAGTATTTTGAGTGAAAAACAATAGTTGAGTGTACGAATGAGCATTACTTGAGTTGAGTGTACGAATAGTTGAGTGAGCATTACTTCCACGAATTATTGCATTTGAGCTGATTGAATTCGAATGGTAAAAACGGATGCATGTTTTGATTTTTGTCTAGAATAACGTTCCCAACTATTATGCCCGAGTGTTAACTTTGGCCTGAGTTACCGCTGAGACAATCGTGAACAGATTAAGAGGATGCAGGAACCCTCCAAATTAAAGATCGTTCAGTGTTGACTGGCCTTCCTAAGCTGCTGACTCGCTTAGATTGTCAGGCTTCGCAACAGCGTTGCTGTAATCTTATTAAAATGTGGCAGAAAAAGCTCACTTTCGGTTAGAATCATCGAGCTAAAATAGTTGGTAGAACTTGTGGATTTTTTGCTACGTTGTTGTCATGGTTCGTTTTTCGACGTTTGGAAAATTCGTCGACTCGTCTTTTTGTATCGACATCTTTGAACAACAGTACTCGTTTCAAGATCGTTTCAAGATTCAAGTTTTCCAAGCCTATGTATAGCATTTACAACAGCTTTTTTGACGAATGTTTGAGTACGCAGCAAACATGTGGTATCTGGACTCGCGTTTGATAATTTTTTAACAGAAATTTTCAGAAAATTAAACTAGCTCAAAAAATTCTCGAGTTCAAAAGTTGTACCAGATTTTTTTAGTAAAAACTCCTTCGTTGAACGCAATCAGTAAAATGTAAATGAAATTCCATAAGATAAATGTAGTTAAGAATAAATTGCGAAATAGAATTTAACATTTATGGTTGAATATTTTGTGACTAGACACGCGCATAGAAGTTAGTGTTCATGTAATTTTCATCTTTTAACACATGCGCAAGTACCATGGCACTCACTTCGTAGTTGCATGCCACCACAATTGGTTTTATTGAGATGCATATAGCCCTACAAGGACCAGTAATGTTACATGGTCCCGTTTCGTAAGGCGGCTGTTAGTTTTTCCTACCAAGCCAAATGCAGTCTTATTGCAATAATAATGTATCCCTGTAAGATTAATTATTTTTATTACGAACTATTTTTGTGGTAACAAGGGCGCAATAGTGGCAAAGTGTAAGAACTTGTAGTAAATACATATAAAACGAATGTGGGTTAGTGGTCAGAGCGATCGATAACAATTCAATATAGCTAATATTAATTCAGCTCAGCCTTGCTAACATTTATCTTTGCAGCGAACTTATTAAATCATTATTCATTTCATCCTTATTTCTTTATGACTCGAGTTCCCGAGCCGCTAAGCACTGCCGGACAGTTGGCTCCTTTTTTGCGGCCAGACTGAAACTTAGTTTACTTTTTAGAGATCGTTAAATGAACATGTCTAGATAGTCGTCGTCAACCTTGGAAAGTCATGCGCACAATCTGAGCCGAACTTAACGAAGCGAAAGGCTTCGTCATTGTGGAGTTGTAAATTGTACCCACCTTGCCAGACAGGGCAGGGGGGGAGAGGGGTGGCTGTGCAGCCAAGACGTTGAACACAGGGGGTTTGGGGGTGAAGGGAGGGAATGCAAGCAGCCAGTTGTTTGCCTTGAGCTCTGGTGTAGCGCTCGTGCAGCTCCTGGCGGGAGAGGGAAGGGAGCAACGAGAGAGAAGTGGCCACCGCCTAGCTCGCTGCACTCTTGTTCAACTTATTCGTATCAACCGTGTCATTGAACTTTCTGATGCGGTAGAATATCTCGAATTTGACCCCTGCCATGAATGTCTGGGAGGGGCTTTGATCGGGTTACTGGATAATGCTACGATATCCCTTCAATTCATATTTAATTGATGGTCATGCGTAATTATTGTTAGACTACAGGCTATATATATGCCATGTGTGGTGACCGGTGAAATGCTTCACATTTGCTGTACTTGAGTGCAGTCGCGGCTCCTGTTCTACCTTTGAGACCCGAACCTTCCATAGGCGCAAAAAGTGCGGCAATTTGGTACACGACTCGAAACTCTACATCAGCTTTCGTGGGTCCGGGATACCCGGCTTGTGTTTGTTTTCCAATACCTCCTAAGTTGGTACAACTGTTATATTTGCTGAACTAAATTGAGTAGTTTTGAAAAAACCATTTTGTAGAATAGTTGATAGGAATGAGGCCACGGGAGATAAGGCGTATTCACAGTATGTTTATGAAAGATTAAATTATCATCTTCGTTCTTGTAGATATTTTTAATTTTGTGTTCGCAAAATTGTGGAACTAATCCGCAAGTGAATCTGTACGTAGATATGACGATAATTACTTTTAAAGATAATCACTGGTAAGTGTTTAATTAATTCTCACGTTAAGGTTGTCTGACGTTGGAGTATCAAGGCCATTCTCGTGTTATGAGTAATTTAAAATTACGTTTACTAACTAATCTTGAATAAATGCGAGTATAATTTTAGAATCGTAATTGGCAATTTTACGATTTCAATTGTTTGTACTTTTGTACGGTTGCTGTCGATTGAAGACCTTCGGTTCGGCTTCGGCCATTTTCAAAGCTCTCATTTTGAGATATAGATGCCGTCCAATATGAATGGTCATTAGCAGGGGGATTTTGATGTCCATATTTCTGTACTTATAGACCGTAATTTTACGTAAGAACACGTGCTTTCAGAAAAAACATTTAAGCGAAAGAGATGCCGTGGCGGAGGCGGAAGTTACCTTCCGTTGCTCCTGCCTGACGCGTCTTGTCGGAGAGTGGACGGGAGGGCGGGAGGTTTCCGGGCGGAGCTGTCACTTCACAGTGGGGCTAGAACGTTTCGACCAGTGCTTGCAGGTGTAGGCTTGACGACTACTCGCGAACATTCGTATAAAGAGCAAATAGTAAAAATTGTACGAGTATTCTTATGAGACTTCACATTCATGTATGTATAAGTGTCAAGCCCAATAAGAATACAATTTTTACTATTTGCTGTTTATGTGAAGATTCGTAAGTAATTATGCATATGCGTGTGTGTAAATATGACAATATGTACAGGGTGTTAGAAAAGAGATGTACAAACTATGACCGTAGGCGGGGACACGCAAAATAAACACCTTTTCATGATTATCAAATATTTTGAAACTCCTTGATGCCCAGTTCGTCGCTTTTTTTTCTATCTAAAATAAAAATTTCAAATTAAATGGTAGCTTCAAATCTGGCGACACTTGATTGCTTAGTGTTGACACCGTGGCACGTGTGTCAAATGAAGAAATATCGGATAAGCCTGTGGCTCACGGGGCCTCCACCGGCGATGCTAGAGGCGCCGCTAGGTTGTACCAGGGGCGTTTTCCCAATCAATATCGAAACGGACATCGGATGGTTACAAACATATATCGTTGTATACGCGAATAAGGAAGCTTCAACGCGAACAAGAGAGGTTCTGGTTCACCCAGGACATTACGTGATCCAGGTGAGGGCTACGCGCTGCAACACACAGGCCTCACGTGCCCAGGCAACACAGGCCTCATGCAAGTACCCGAGCTACAGCACGTAACTTGGGAATACCAAACTACGTTGATGTACGGCATGTTCTCAATGACATGCCGTACACCTTAATTTACACCCTTACCATACTCAAAAAATTCAAGATCTCACGACCGACTACATCCTACGTTTACAGTTGCACGCTGGTGCCTGCGGCAAGAACAGGACGATGAAAATTCCGTCAAGCATGTTCTCTTCGCCGACAAAAACACTTTTACATGCAACGGAATGTCCAACACATTTACTTGCACAACTGACAAGAGGATGATCCTCATGAAATGCATCGGTTTAGTGTCGATGTGTGGGCTGCTATTGGCAACTATCTGATGCCGTCTCCTGTAAATGAACCAGTTCATGTTACTTTTGCTAAGACGTATTACCTGCACAGCTAGAGAATGTGCCTCTATATGTATTCGTCTTCGAATGTGATTCTAACATGACTGAGCTCTGGCCCATTCCGATAGGAATGCTCGCCAATATTTAAACAACGCCTTTCTGAAGAAGGATAAAAAGCGTAATTGACCAGTAACATGGCCTGCAAGATCTCCAGACATAAGTCCTTTAGATTTATTTCTCTGGGGCTTTCAAAAATTATAGATTTTTGAAACAAGGTGGAGTCCGCGATGGCTCTTGTCGCAAGGATAAAAGTCGTAGCATTGAGCATTGCAGAAGAACTAAGACTTTTGCATCGTGTCCTGCAATCTGTTCGGAAGAGGTATATCTGTTCGGAAGAGGTATCAGACCTGCATTGACGCAGAGGGATAGACATTTTGAACAGCTATTATAAAGTTTGTTTCTCTGACCTTTGTTCCATTTACCAATATGACATTTATCAGAAACAGTAATTTTATCAACGGGGTATCGAGGTTAACTGGTGAACCTCAGTGCCTTGAAAACTACGGAGTTTTAAAATATTTGGTATTCGTTAAAAAGTGTTTATTTTGCGTGTCCTAGCACACTGTCAAAGTTTTTACCTTCCGTTTTTTAACCCCTTGTATGTATATTGGAGAACACTAAAATAACTCCTCTTGGAGTGCGATGGAGGAGGCTTTATGTTGGCGGAGAGTTTCGTTATTGCCGGATCCGGCCTGCCAAATTCTCGACGAGTCACCTTCATTCTTGCTTCCTGCTTCAATACGTTAGCACAATCTAGTCGTTAGGAAATACTTGTTGACAAAATCACATTTCCTGGATTCCTGTATCTCTTATGCATCTCACAAAAACTAGATAGTGTAAATAGTTCAGCCGTACAACTACTCTAATTTAAATTATAAATATCTCATTCTGCACCATTCGTAACTAGTTGAACTATCTTACGTATCAGACAATC